>JAUKPQ010108097.1:3117-15750 GCA_032273045.1 Chloridella minuta | reverse complement strand
GCCAGTTATCTCCTGCACCACTATGTGCCTGCGGAAGGTGTGGCAAAGATGACATTGGAGAACTATCTGCAGCATGAAGGAATTTTGCGGAAGATCGTCGCCAAACTTGAACAGGTGGCTGCGCTGGTTGGCTAGAGAAATGAACATCCGCTGCTCACAAAAACATTGGGGTTTTACATGTTCGAGTTTTTAAGGAGAAGGTCATTGAACGAGTTTAGATTCGCTTGCGGCAAAGAGGTTGAATCAAGAGTCACGAAGCTGAAAGGCGTGATCACTTCGCGAAGCCAGAACCTGTACGGCTGCAATCGGTATTTCATTCAGCCGCCAGTCGGGGCCGATGGAAAGGTTCCGGACGGCTGGTGGGTCGATGAGGACGACATCACTGTCACGGGTGATGGAGTGACAGCAAGGCCAAAGTCAACAGGCGGGCCGATGAGTCGATCTTGCTGAGATCAACAGAGGTAATTGCATCCGCTGTTGGTGGTAGATGTCGGAAAAGACAGGAGTTTTGAGTCATGGCAAGACTGAAGAAAACTGAGAGACCGCCGGGGATTCGCTGGCTGATTCGTCGGGATATGGATGAGGTTTTGGAGATCGAACGCCGGAGCTTCCAGTTTCCGTGGTCCGAGGAGGAATTCCTCGTATGCCTCCGTCAGCGGAATTGCATCGGGACCGTCTACGAATCCCCACAAGGATACATTCACGGCTTCATGATCTACGAGCTTCACAAGTGGTCACTGAGGCTCCTGAACTTTGCGGTGGCCCCGGAAGTTCGGCAGACGGGTGTTGGCCGGGCAATGGTTCAGAGACTGATCGACAAATTGAGCCAGCAGAAACGCCGATTCGTTGACGCTGAGGTTCGCGAGACAAATCTGAAAGCCCAGTTGTTTTTCTCTGGGGCTGGATTCAAGGCTGTTTCAGTTCTTCGAAGGCACTATGACGACACGGACGAGGATGCGTATTTGTTCCGGTATTCGCTGCCCAGTGAGACGCTGTCGGCGTGCAATGGCGGTGACTTGGCAGATCAGTATTTTGAGTGAGGTGATATTGTGAGCGGAGTTCCAGACAGCAACATCGCGTTTGAACAGGCGTTTCGTGAGGAGTCACCGCGCGAATTGTGGCGGCTCGCTGCAATTCGGAAGTACAAAGACGAAGAGATCAGGCACATAAACTGGTTCGCGACGGAGGCGGCTGCAATCGCTCATCGTGACTGGGTGAACGATGGCAGAGGACGGGTGTTAAGTTTGACGAAATATCGTGCGTTTGAGTAACAGCGGAACTTGTAACCGTTCTCATTGTGGGGGCGGTGGTTGAAGTGAAGAAAACACGGCAGTTGTGGTCGAAAAATGACACCGCTGCTCATTGAAAGCAATCCTGATGATTGAATTCAAAACCATTGAGTTTCCAGAGGAAGTCAGGAAGCGACTGGTAAAGGCTGGAGCAACACCCCTGGCGGCAATGCAGTCAGAGTCGGATGGCCGCATCCTGCGATTGATTCTGTCGGATGATCCAATGCAGAGCAAGAATTGCGTTGAGCGTCACCTGTCGGTCTCGGCGTGGAATAATCAGGAACCGTCAAGGCCGACATTCAGCGAGGTTGCTGAGGCCGTTCGGGCGACGGGTATTGATGCAGGCACGGCAGAGTTTTTCGGTGGCCAAACAGGTGGTGTGGTCCATCTATTCGCGAAGACATGAGCAGCGGAATTCCGTTCCGATCTCGCGGTGATGGTCGGAATTTGCAGTGTTTTTGAAAGGATGAAAGATGATTGAAAAGCATTTCGTAACGTTCGTTTCTCCGGGAACGTTTGTTCCTGAAACATCCACGAAGCCTATCGAGTCGTGGGATGTTGAAACTGCTGTCGAGATGGCCAGAACAATCGTTGAGCGGCACAGTGCGCGGCCGTACAGTTTTTACTTCACTACGCGGAAGAATAACGGAGATCTGGACAGCAAAGAAACCGCCCGAAGTTGCAACTATTTCCTCGGCGGGGAAGTGCAGACTCGCGAACAGATCGAGGCCCGCAACGATCCTGCAGAGGCCATACTGCGGTCGAACTTGCGATCCAACAAAATTGAGCGAGTAGTGGTCAATAAGAATTCATGGAAGGCAACGCTGGCTCTGTCTGACGATGATGTGGTGCTTGAGTTTGAGGCAGCAAAGTAACAGCGGTTGTCGATGTCCAATAACAGGGGGATTTATGTTCGATACAACAAAGTGCAAGAGGTTCGACGACATCAGGAAGTGTGCGGAAAGCGCAGCAAAGACGTTTGCTGAGAATGGGTGGCGATGGGCTGTCATTGGCATCCCATCTGAGGCGGATATTTTAGAGACGCTTGAGCGGCTTTCTCGCGACTCACTAGAAATGAATAACATCAGCATTGAAACAGGGCGTTTGATTGTCCGTGGTTCAGAGTGCTGGCATCAAGTTTGAGCAGCGGTGTGTGGTGTTCGCGTTTACGTTTTCAGGAGAAATCAAATGACGTTCAAGCTGAGCAAATCAATTCAGGTCGGGCAGAAAATCAACACTGGTTCCGGCTGGGCTGTCGTTACCGAAGTCACCGAGGAGGGGGCCGTCACGAAACACGGACTCATTAAATTCGGTGAGACTGTCTACGGCTGGAAGGCAAATTGAGCATCGGTATGTTGGTCCGGTAGGAGCGAGAATCATATGGCATATTCAGTTGGGGACTTCCTTGACCCTCGTCCGTCAGATCGTCTGTATGATGATCTGGCAGAGGCGTTGGTGGATGCAAAAGCCCGGTCGGATGCTGACGATAATGATGCAGCTGCTGTTTGGCAGGAGGATGAACTGATGTTCGTCTATCTTCGTGGGTACGTGTTAAAGCCAGTTCAGTGAGGACCGGTCTTGTAGTTCGATGTTGGCGAGGTGGAAATCATGAGACGTTTTTTCGTAGACACTGGCGACGGCATCGAGTTCAAAGAGACAGAAGCCGAGGCGAAACAATTGGCTGCTGAGTCGCTAGAGTTCTGGCGCAAGCGAGCCGCCAGCGAAGGTGAGTGGGACGACGAGGTTGACCACGTTTGCTGGGGCGAGATTCGCGAGAAGGTCAAGGCCGTCGCGGTTGGTGAAAATGGTGATTACACCGATTACCAGTTGCGACCTGTGAAGTGAGATCGGTTCTGCACTCCGCGTTTGATTGGGGAAGTTATGGCTGAACAGACTGAAGACATTCCGAAGCGGACGGCACACGATATGTTTGGCCATTTGATCGGATTGAAACTGGCAATCACAGAAGTGGTCGAGGAACTGACGGTCGACGGGATACAGGGGCATCCCCGGACTGTGCTGATGGCCTTGCGTGGCCTTGAGGCTCGGGCTGACGAACTGGTGAAAGTCGCGAAGTATGAAATTGAATTGGGCAGATAGTAAACGCGGAGCACACTACCGATGGGCGGAATAGAAATCGAAATGGACGGGCGATTTTACGGTGCAGATCAGAGCACTTTGAAATTCATCGCTCTGCACAGAAAATCAATCAATAATGGGCATCAGTGGCCACTAAGTTATTGGATTATCCAGTTGATGTTGGCAGGGTTCTGACTATCGGATGAGCGTTCCGCTAGGCGCGCAGTGTTTCAAAAACACAGGGATTTATCAAGATGGCAAAAACGAAAGTCGAGCTCCAACACGCTTGGGAATGGATCTGCGAGGACTGTGGCCGGAATAACTTCTCCAGCGCAGTCGTCGCCGAGATGCCTCCCGAGGATCGTCTTCAGTTCGCGAAAGACCAAGGCATGGTCGACGAGTACGCGACTGATGTTCCAGACGAGCTCAAGGACGGCGACTTCATGACGATGCCGACCGAGGTCACATGCGGGCATTGTGGGGCGGAATTCGAAACATTGCACGATGAGGATGACTTCGATGGGGAATCCACATCCGACGAAATCTAAGCCGGTGAAGATCGGACGGAAGCACAGTGGTGCGAAGTCTGAAAAGTTCAAGCAGAAACGCAGGAACACGGCAAAGCGGCGAAACGAAATCAAGCTGGGCCTGCGTCGAAAAGACAACAGGATCGTCAGGGAATACTTTCTCGGTCTTCGTGACGAGCTCCCTGCGGACCTGAGATGACTATCGGTATCGTGTTCCTCTGTTGGTGTTTCCGAAGGGGGTGGTGTGGCTATGAATTGGGATACTCCGAGAGATAAGGCAGGACGACCAATACAGCAGCCGATGTGATACGACTGGCGGCGTGGACAGCGACACGCAAAGGCAAGGCAAATGGCGTCTGACGGTGAGATAGCGGGGTTCGACTCCCTGAGTTTCGCAGCCGCAATGACTGATTCGCATAGGCTTTGTTTTCATCACGTCAAAGGTGAGTAGGTGCAATTCCTGCCCAGTCGGTTTGAAAAGTAAACGCGGTCTGGTACTCCGGTGGGCGCTGATAGTTTCGAAAACAAAGGGTTTTTTATGAGTGATGTTAAGCATTTGTGGGAAGTGGATCATCCCTATTATTGCAACGAGGGGAACTACTTTGCAAACGCTGGAGAGTGCTCCAGCCATCACCAGCGTTGGCAGGATTTCATTGCAGCGGAGGGCGACGGCGATCTGGACATGAATCTCGTATTCAGATTTGACTGGGACGCCCCGCACGAAGATGAAGACCCGGAGAAGCCGATTGTGTGGCAGGGAGATGAGTATTGCCGAGATGGCGTTCTCAAACTGTTTTACATGGGACAGCGAAAAGGATTGTATCGCTGGGTGACGGTGGATGTGTGCAGGGCCGATGAGCCAGCGGTCAGGGAATGGCTGAAGATTCGCTGGGAGCATATGCGGAAACTGTGGGAACCATTGTCGTTGTGAAAATGAGCATCGGTGTGACGCTACCTATGTTCATTAAAACATTGGAGATATTGATATGGGAATTCAGTTTAGAGATCGCAAAAACAAGCAGATGATTGATGCGTCATTCATCCTGAAAAATGGAAGCGAAATAAGCAACGCCACGCAGCACTGGCACGTTGGCGACAACGTTTCATTTTGCTTCGATGGCCAAATGGACAAGGTTCAGGCGATTCGAGAGAACTTCCAAGAGGCGCACATTACAGATACTGGTTTCATTGGCGTCCCTTGCGTCGTCGTCAAGCGGTATCACTCGGCTGTCTGGAGCGCGATTGGCGTGTTCAATAATCTTCAGGACAGCAATGTAACGCTAGAGGCTGAGTCAGGCATGTGGGAAGACGTGTTGCTTTGGATCATGAAAGATCGTAAGCCTGATTGGGCTTGATTAGGCTTGATGAGCATCGGAATAACTGTCCTCTGTCCCTGATTTTGGAGATAATTATGAGCGTTTGCTGGTGGTGTCACTGGGGCTGGCCTAAGCCGATAAAAGACATCTATGACGAGGCGTTGCAGAAATTAGGCGGCGATGAATTGCCATTGCATTACGGGCCTGCTCACATTGTTTGGGAAGATGAGAACTGGGATTCAGTCCAGTGGTGCTTAGACAATTTCGATCAGTACCGAGGCGATCACAGCGAAAAAGATCTGGCGGTTGTCCGGTGGTCACTGGAAGAATTGCTGAAAGTCGATGAGCGATTCAAGCTGGAACCGGAGAATTACGACGACGAGAATCCGCAGAACTATCCACCACCGAGTGATTGGGTGATGGTGAAATGAGGAGCGGATAACCATACCGCGTTTAATTTTTTGGGGTGAGTTGTGATAACGTCAAATGACATCAGATCCGGAGTCACGTCGCACGGGACAGTTTGGGCCTCACTGCATTTTGAAGGAGAGCGGCCACTGGAGCCCGGCGAGAATTCGAAGCGTGCAATTGCAGAATATACGCACGGAATACTGCACAGAATTTACGGAGACGCAAATCGGGCAGTGTCTGAGATGGAATATGCTGTCATGTCCAGCCTGCGAATGGATGCGCCACGCGATCAGATCGCGGATATGTTTCGCAAGTTGAGAGAGACAATACCGCTGCAATGAGCAGCGGATCCGGAATGCTCTGTCATTGAAATAAGGGCATTAATCAGGGCACGTTATTACAATTCTTGGCAGTTTGTTTCAACAGCGGTCAGCACGTCCGATAGGCGCGAGTTATGAAATTGCACGAGTTTACGAACGACAAACGAGCTAGCGGCCGTACATCACGGCTCATTGCTGAAGCGAAAAGACAGGCAGAGTCAGGAAAGGCAGTGTATATCATTGCAAAGCACTGGCAGCAGTTGCAAAAACAGATCGACGCTGAAATGCCAGGAAGCGGAATAAAATGCGAACCTGATGTTCCGAACAATTTCGAGTGGAAGACCTTGCGTGTTCGCGGATCTCACCCCAACTGCGTTTGGCTAATTGACCATTATTGGATTGAGTGGAACGAAGCGTTTGCGGCCATGTTTGCCGAGCTGACGCGGTTCGATGAATAGAGGCGCGGAGAAACGGTATGACAGTCGAAGGAATCATGGCAGCAGTAGCGGCGAAAGCATTGTCACCAGACTCAATTCGCTGCTTGGCTTACCTGCTCGAGAGTCGATATGTTCGCAGGTCCGACGCAATGGCCAGCATGATTGGAAGGCGGTTGCATCGTGGAGTCATTGAAAAGGATGAGGCCGAATACCTCGTGGCAAACTCTGGCGAGATCAATATCAGCGTGTTTGATGAAGTTGAACCGTTTGAAAAGTAAACGCGGATCGGTTCGGAGCGCCGATCTCATCACCAATCGCTGGAAACCTCCATCAAAGTTCGGCCGTTGTTCGTATATGTCATAATCTGCCGTTTGCTTTTTATTGTGGGGGTATGCCGTGGTGACCGATTTGAAACCGTGTCCGTTCTGTGGTGTTGCAATCGACGATGTGGATCATCTTCTGGGCAAACACGATGCCGCCTGTTTCATGCAACTTGTGGTTCAGATTGGCGTCACTGATGAACAATTGAACGAGGCATGGAACCGCAGGGTTGGCCACATTGATACAGAGAAGATCTCTGAGGCCATGGTTGACTGCCTGCAGTCGGCGTTTGCAGCTGATCCGAACGCCATGCATTCTCTTGTCTGCAATTCGGTTCCGTGCAATCAGGCATTGGCTGATCATCCGCATGTTGTTGTGAATGATGTTCCGGTGCTGACGGCGATCATTTATCGAGTCAGTATGATGGGAGTGATCTCCGGAATACTCGATGCAGCTGGGTTGCCTAAGGTTGCTCACAAGTGGTCTGGTCCAATCTTTGAAGGCGGCGGAAGTGAATTCCTAGGATTCTGCCGGTATCAGCCGACCGAAGAGACCGCAGTGGTGGCATCTGGACCAGCTGGCGAACTGGCAGCAAAGACGGCTCGTGATATCGAACATATGGCTGAACTCAGTGCAGTCTGCAAATACCCGTTGCCAACGATCATGGAGTTGTGGGAGATATTCTGTTTGCTCCAGGACCTTCGGCATGAGGAGGGGGCGACGGTTGAGTTTTGCTGTCGCAATCCAGAGCCGGACGAAAACAGCCAGTCGGAATGCGTTTCGGTAAACGACATGTGGACACACTGGGTGTCGAAAGACTTCAGGGGTGAGTCTTTGCTGGAGTGCTTGCAAAAGGCGATGCATGCTCGGCAGGAAGAGTATGCCAGGAATCCAGACTTCCGGAGCAAGCGATGACGGTCAAATATGACACAAGCAATCTGCGGTTCAATGCGGACGATGCTCAGAAAGCCCATGAGGAATGGGGCTTCAACTGTGGTCCAGGGGCGTTGTGTGCGGTTCTTGATATGACCCCTGAGCAGATACGGCCGCACATTCGCGGGTTTGCGGAGAAGGGCTACGTAAACCCCACGATGATGCTTGAGGCCCTGGATAACGTCGGAGTTGGCTACCGGCAGACTTACCGGGGCGATAGTCCCGATAAGAAGCTTCCGAAGATCGGTTCCGTGCATGCGATCGCCAGAATCCAGTGGGGAGGCCCGTGGACGGCTCATGGCGTTCCGATGCGAGTTCGATACGGTCACACTCACTGGATTGGTGTTCGGAACGAATCGCTTGAGGTCTTCGATGTCAACGCAGTTTGCGTTGGTGGCTGGATCTCGATTGCGGAGTGGTCTGGTGAGTTGGTCCCGTGGTTGCTGCGCGAGGGACAGAAGAAGGCGGACGGCACGTGGTGGCCGACGCATGTTCTTGAATTGGATAGGGGTTGAGCATGACGAAGATTGTTGATCAGTTGTTGCAAGCTGGCCGAGTTCATAGAGAAACGTAAGCTTGCTGATTCTGACATTGTTCATGCTGGAACAGGTTTCAGTGCATCGCTGAACCTTCAGTGTGACGCATTCTTTTCTGTGTCGAGCGGCGTCAGTATTGAATATGACGACTTCGATGGTACCGCCCATGGTCACAGTGTTGTTGACGGGGTTCCGTTGGTTTGCGTTGCCGACACCGAGCCGGAACTGCAGAAGCTTCGGTCTGTTGGTAAGCCGAGAAAAGAATTCGCTTCCATTCCGAGTCTGGATGAGATGCCTTTTTGATTGATCGTATAGGTTTGTTTTTCAGGGAGATTGTTGTGTACAGATTGATAAAGACGCATGCGTGTAATGGGCTTAACAATGCGATTGAGGTCCGTGCTTTAGGTCAGTCTGGTGCTGGAGGCGCGTGCCTCGAGTATTTGGTTATTGCTGGAGAGGGAGTGTCTCAGCAGGCATTTCAGTCTCACATCAGGTTCCAGAGTGGGAATCCCGCTGAAGAAATCAACGGCATCAGCAACGAGTCGATCCTTGCTGTTGTCCGTGACCGGCTGGAGGGATTCGTCAACGGCCCGTTCGGTTCTCCGGAGAGTGCCGAGGCCTTGGCTCATGTCATCATTGCCATGGAGTGTCTGCAGAAGCGGACTGCTGAGCGTATTGAGAGAGGTGTTGAGGGCCAGGCTGTCGCCTGATTGGTTATGGCTGAAGCCCGGGGAATCCAATGTGCGACGAAGTGAAGAGCAAGCCTGTCCGTCCGGGTTCAGTGTTCATTGAATGCGGATGTGAACTAAATATCTGGTGGAATGTTCCATCGCATGGGCGGCCGATTGGTTGTGCGATCAAAGAGATAATCCCTTGCGAGGATCACTTGATCCCTGAAACTCGAAAGACGAAGTCTTACGAGGATATGTACAAGGCTGTTCATGAGCTTCTGATGTGGGAATTTGTCGAGACTCGTGAGCACTGGGTTTGCCGTGGCTGTATAGGGCACGATCACTTTGAAGAGTTAACGGTGGGGTTGATTGGTTCTCAGACGTGCGAGATTTGTTTTTGTCGGGCGACTCGCCCAAAGATCGCGTGCGTGTGGCATAGTGTTTATGTCGAAGCATGTAAAAGAAAGGTGAGGTGAATTGTGGATAAAGGCGTTCAGCGATTGGTTCAGCGAGCCGTTGAGGCTACGTCAGCTGAGGAGGCAAAACAGTTTGCATCGGCGGCGATGGACTGTGCTTATGCGATCAAGTGCAGCAACGGTCGCGGTGATGTTCCGGATATTTCCCCGTACAGTGTTGAGGTCCCGGTTGTTATCAACCCGGAGTCGTGCGATCCGGATGTGATCGGCGTTCTGACGCTACCTCGGGAATACGCGAGTAAGCTTGCAGGTAATGCAGCAGAGGGCAATCCGTTGGGGCTGATGTGCAGGGTTGCGACCGGTCCACAAGGTTGCGATTTGCTGCAGATTACATTTGTTGGGCTTCCGGCTCAGCCAAAGGCGTAGACTCTGGAACTCCTGTTTAATTGAATAGTTCGCAAGGCCCAGCAGAAATGTCGGGCCTTTTTTCGTTTGCGGTTGGTCGTTTTGTTTGTGACAATGGTGGCTCACCACAATGGGGGCATCCATGGTAAAGGTAACCGTCGTTCGGTTCTCCGGGCGTGAACATCTAATGTTGCGCTATACGGATCCGATTTCGAAGAAACGGGTTCACAAGTCAGCAGATACGGCGAACAAGAAGGAAGCCGAGCGGGCTGCAGCGATCTGGGAGCAGGAACTGAATAGCGGCACGTTCAAACCAGTGGCTCAGAAGACCTGGGAAGAGTTCCGCCACGACTTCGAGACTGAGCACATGACTCACCAGTCGGAGAGTTACTGGCACCTGATCCAGTCGACGTTCAACGGGTTCGAGAAGATGACCGCAATCGTCAAGCTTTCCGATGCATACCGGCTGTTACACGTTTACGAGCTCGCTCTTCGTCGGTCAGGTATATCGGTGAACTCGATTCACACTTACTTCAAGCAAATGCGTGTAGCGTTGAACTGGGCATCTGAGCGAGGGTATCTGGCTCCGCAGAAGGTGAAGGTTCCGGCCGGCAGTGAAGACCCGATGAAGGGGCGAGCGATCGAGGACGCGGAGTTCCCGTTGATGCTGGCGGCTGTTGATGAGGTGATTCCGGAGTATGCGGCCCAGTGGAAGCATTATCTGACAGGGCTCTGGTTGAGCGGTCTCCGGCGGGCAGAATCGCTGATACTGTCCTGGGATTCTGATGCGCCGTTTTGCATCCACCGGGCTGATATGTTCTGGAAGTTCCGTATACGGTCGAAGGCGCAGAAGAACCGAAAGGGTCAGCTGTGCGTGATGACTCCGGATTTCGTCGAGTGGCTCCAGAAGGAAACTCCTGTCGATGCAAGAGTTGGGCTCGTGTTCAACCCGGTTGGCCAGCGCGGCGATCGTATGATCCCAAACGAGGTTGGCCGGATGATCTCGGCGATAGGCCGTAAGGCTGGAATCCTGACTGATGCAGGGACTGACAAGTATGCAACGGCTCACGATCTCCGTCGGTCGTTTGGAACCAGGTGGGCGAGTCGCGTGATGCCGGCCGATCTGAAAGAATTGATGCGGCACGATTCGATTGAAACGACGATGAAATACTACATCAGCCAAGAGACTGATAAGCTGGCCGCGAGGTTGCTTGCGGTAACAGCGTTTGAGAAGTCTCGTGAGTCCGCTGCGGCTGCCGCCGCAACCCAGAACGCGGAATAGCCGCGTTTTTCGAGGGTAACAAAAAGGTAACAGACGAAGTAAAGACCAGTGAATATACTGATTCGCGATTGACTCCCCGTCAGTTACCCGCGTTGGGTGATGTCTGGTTGATGTCTGATTTGCGCAGATTCGCATTGATCCTGAATGGGCATTTGAGGCATTCTCTGCCGTTCCGGAGGCGAAAAGGTAACAGCCGAGGTAACAAAAACGCGGCTCGTATCGTATATGTCACATTTTTTGTGTAATGATGAAAAAGAGTTGTCTTGATGTCTGATTGATGTCGTATTTAGTGCTAACTGATGTCTGATTCGCGCAGAGAACTGGAGATGTGAAATGCGAGAGATTCTGAGCGTGGAAGAGGCGGCCGAACTCTGTCATGTTTCGCCCCGTGAAATCAAGAAGTGGTTCGACTCTGGGCGGTTGGTTGGATATCGGGCTGGAGTCGTCCGGCGGATCCCGATTGAGACACTCTGTGAGTTCATGGAGAAGCGCGGTACGCCGATCCCTGAGGAAATGCTCTGGCCGGTTGCATGTCCGCTGGTGAGTGCTCTGGAGGCTTTGTTGCCGTTCCTGAGTACAGAAGAGGATTCGCTGAACTATGCGAGTCAGAATGAAGGCAGGACATCCCCGTTTGACTGTGCGTCACTGGCTGTTCGTCGTGCATTGCAGGTAGAGCGGGGGGCTGAACTGTGCGGAACATGAGCTTTATGCTGACGACTCAGCAGGTTGTTGATGAGACGAAGGACGTTACCCGCCGGCTGAACTGGGAAAAATTGACTGCGCAAACGCAATTAAATGCCTGCGAGAAGTGTATGGGGTTAAAACCTGGCCAGAAGATTCGCCGGCTGAAGGTGATTGAGGTTGTGTCTGTGCGTCGGGAACCGCTGTCAGCGATTCGAGATGAGCCGGACGGCTGTAAGCGAGAGGGCTTTCCGGAACTTACTCCGGATCAGTTCATTGAGATGTTCAATCGCCACATGGGTGGCGGTCCGGAGTTGATGGTCACCCGGATTGAGTTCAAGTATGTGAGTTCTTACTGAGGGGGCATGAGAGATGAGTTCTGTTGAAGAGTTGAAGAAGTTGGCCGAGAAAAGACGGAAGGTGTTGTTGGATGCGAAAGTGTTAGAGTGCGCCGTTTGCGCATTGATTCTGGGGTTCTTCTGTGGTTCGTCCGCGCTTGGGTTTGGTTTGCTCTGCACCAGTTTTGTGAAGGCCGTAGGCATTACGATCCTTGCATCAATCGTCGGTTGTCTGGGCGGATTCGTTTTTTGGTCCTACCGTGTTTACAACCAAGTGACTGAGAAAGTGAACGCGGAGTTTGCGAACCGAATAGCTGATGCGGCGAAGAAGGCCGCTGAAACACTGGCACTGTGGCCGAAGTTCATTGTCCCGACTTATACGAACGACGGGTATTACATTCGTCGCGAGTCCGATGAAAAGGCGTATATCGTCCGAAAAGACGGAGAGGCTGCGTTCGGCTGGGGTGTTGTTGTTCAAGACAACATGGATAAAGGCCAATACAAGGTCGTCACCGAAGCCGAGGCGAAAGCTGTTCTGCAATGAGAACTAAGCGCGTCAACCGGTATTACTGTGATCACTGCAAAAAGTCTGGTTGCAGCAAAAGTGCCCTGATGAAGCATGAACGGGGCTGCATGCGGAATCCGGACCGAGTGTGCCGGTTCTGTGAGCT
>JAUKPQ010107986.1:0-15758 GCA_032273045.1 Chloridella minuta | reverse complement strand
AACAAACATTTCGATACCAACACGACCCTTGTCTTCGGCATCACTCCAGCTGTCGCGGGTCACACGAATCTTGTAAGCCTGGTAACCATTGTCAGTGTTATGAGCATCTAGCACTACACCTTCGATAAAACAATCTTCACGGCCTAACATTGGCTTGAAGTCATATGCACGGATTGTATCACCATTAATAACAGAAAAATCAGTTACAACCGCTACTCTGTCACCTGAACCGCTTAAAGGATAAAGTAAATTTTTACTATCATCATAAGCATAATATTCTATATAATCCGTATTTGGATTAAAGGAAGTATCTAGTCTTGAAGAGGAAATTAAAATATTATCCTGTTCAGTATACTGTTGGAATTCAAATGTAGTTGGGTCTACTTGATTTATTATGATTTTTTGTTCTTCCATATTATCTATACTGCTTGTGATGTTGAATTAGACGGAGAGTTACCCACGACTGTTGTATTTGTTGTATTTACTGCCGGATTAGTGTTTGCTTGTTTTAGTAAATTGGTGTATTCACTATTTCCTGATATATTAGTTACGTCTACATTATCAACAGTTATTCCTAAAGATTTACCAGTTATTGCTTCAGCTTTATCAATTTGAGCTTGAAGTAAATCTTTTCTTAATTGAGCAATTTCGTTTTGCAATGCTTCAATTTCAGCATTATTTCCATCAAAATTAATATACTCACCACTTGTTATTACTAAATATTCATGAGAATTTGTTGCTCCAAAAGCAGGAATTTCATAAAATAATTCGTTATAATATTCAAAAAATTGGGTAACAGTAATAGTAGTAGCAAGCTGCTCATTAACAGACATAACTCCTAATTGATTAAATTTAGTATCAATTATTCGAGGATATTCTGTTTTTGAGTATACTTTTTTTATTAAATCTATTCTTTGTTCTGTTGCCATTATCCATTAACTACTTTAAAATAATAATTTTCATCTAAAACGATTGTATTATCATCTACTATAGTTTTTACTAATATACTATAGTATCTTTCGGGCTCCAAACCATTCATATAAACAGTAAAATAGCTCCCACTAGCATCACAGCTTACTTGAGTAAAATTAGTATCAAAATCAATTACGAATTCATTAGTGTCTAAATCCTTTATAGCATAATAAGATGAAGATGGTAAAGCATAATTTTTAGTATATGCCGAAGCAGTTTCAAATGTTCTAACTGGAAATTGTGGACGACAATTTAATCTAAATTGATTAATACTTTCACTGTAAAATACTCCTGGGTTGTTTTCTAAAGCAACAAATAATTGTGGGGTTTGAATTACAGTTAAAGAACCAGTTATAAATGAATAATCTCTCCACTTAATTTCTAATTGTGGTGGATAAATTGTATTTGTATCTACGGAATAATAACTTAGTTGTGGAGTTAAAGCTGTTGATTGTTGAAATTCTAATGAACTTGTCCATTTAAGAATAAATCCTTCATTATGAATATCAAATAAACCACTTGATAAATTTTTAGAAGATGAATACCATACTTTTACAGCATTAGTTACATCAACATTTAAATCCTTATCACTTCTTAAGCTAAAAGCTTGGGTTGATTTTAAATTATTCATTCCAGGGTACCCTGAAGCTGTGTACCAAGTACCACCACCAGCATTACTACTTCCAGAATAAGAATTAGCTACTAATGGAGGTAAACCTCCAGTATTCCAAGGATTAGATCCTGAATAGCTTTGATATACCCAACTTACACCTGTAGTATTTTGTTTTACATCTACAAATTGACCTGAACCATTATTCCATGAACCTGAAATAGGGTAAACTTCTAAAGTAGAATCTATAATAACATTAGTAGCTTTTGCTACATATGATTTTAAACTGGCTGAGATTGCTAAAGATTGAGTTACAGAGGCAATACTATCAATTACATTATTAATCTGATTTTGATCAAATTTTATTAATGATCTTGCTACCCTAGCTGTAGGGTTTACATTTGTAACATAGTTAGCTACATCTAAAATAGGATCTAACCCAGTATTCATTGCTGGGTAAGCACTATATATAGCTGCGTCTTGTAGGGGAAATAATTTATATACTGCCATAATTATAAGTTTACTACTCTACCTTTAATATCAGTGTTTGGATATTTTAATTCAAAGATACTTGGGTCAAGTGATGGGTAAATTGTTCCGTTTTGATTTGCACCATTCATATCATATGCCCATTTTGAATATCCTGAGGTTGTTCCTGCTTTATTAGTAAGAGTTACGGATTTTACTGTTTGTACTCCATCGATTGCATCTAACATAACATAAAGATCAGGTACTATAATTGGTTGGTTTATTTGCCATTTATTTATATCAAAATAAACTTGTAAAGCCTGAATACACTTTTGTAGTACTTCGTTATTATTAAAATTTGGATAAGTAATTATTTGAAAATTTACGGCAAAATTAATTACAAAAGCATCTTTGATACTAATTGTATCACCAATCATTCTATATTGATTAATATAAGTTCTTATATTATTTTTTAAAGCATCAGATGCCGAAACTAATTTACTGTTTATATCATATGTTAAAATATATAAATCTAATGTTGTTGTTGGTTCTAATGCTGATGGTTTTTGAGTAAAAGCTTTTGCTACAACACCATATTTTGAAGGTAAACTTAATGCTCTAACTAAGTAATCATCGGCTGTTACGTTTCTTAATTGTGTTGCAAAATTAGATATTGAATTTTGTCTAATTTCTTCAATTGAATCCCCATCTTGACCCCCACTTGCTGGTCTTGGGTTATTAACTGCTAATGAGTTAAATACAAAATTAGAAACAACGGGATCTAACCCACCTTTTTGAAATTTTATAGTTGAAGTATTAGTAATATTATTAATAGTACTAGATAATACATTTGACCTAACACCCCCTCCAGTATAATATCTTATAGTTAAAGTTGTATTAGTTGGAGAAACCCCATAAGTATTTGTAAAAATAAAGTTAGTTGGGCTGTATGCTGTTGTTAATTTATTTTGTTCAAATGGTAATCCTAAACCAACATTAAATGGGTTTGGTACTATATTTTCACTAGTTGTTAATGGATTACCGGCACCAAATTGAATTTGTAGTTGTGTAGATGATAAAAATCTAGTTGCAAATCTATTTTGTACTTGTTTTAATTGTAAAATATAAGGTGTATCTAATTCAGCATGGTTATTTGGATCGTTTACATTAGTATTTTTAATACCATCATATACCATTTCTTGAGCTAAATAATCAACTTCATACCATTTATTTCCATCACTATCAACAATATCGGCAATACCTGCTATATTAGGATCTTCTAAAACAATAGTTGCAAATTCTTGTGGAGCACCAAAAGAGTATTGTAATTGATTAATTGTGCCTGAAAATGCTTGTCTTGTTTTCTTTAATAGGAAAAATACAGGATTATTGTTTGAAACTTGAGCTACACTAATTTCAGTTGGGTCAAGAGAATTTGATACTGTAAAATCTATAGGAGATTCAGTTGTAAAGTTAACTGGTGCTCCTGCAGATGTGGCTAATTGAGTATTAGATTCTACATATAGAGCATAATCATAATCAGGAATATAAACACTAGCAGATAATTTAGCAGGAACTTGTTGATAAAAATCAACAGCAGTAGTAGCTAAACCTGTTACTCTAGGTTTGTATCCGTACATATAAGCTAAATCGTATAAGTTATCATACTGTCTAGCGTATTGAAGAAATGTTTCTTGAACTTGATTATCAAGATAAAAAGATAAAACGTCCCCAACATACGCTGCTTGTTCCATAAACATCATACCAGGAGATGTTTCTGAGAAATCAGTATAAGTTGTTGGGAAGTAAGTCTGTGAGTAGTTAATCAATTGACTTCTGTACTCAGAGAAATCTTTATTTACGTAATTGATATTTCTTCTAATAGCCATTAGTTAAAATTTAGGATTAATTCATCTTCGATACCAGTATTATTAATAAAATAATATACTTCAACTGTAATAATATTGCTATCTATGTTATATGTGCTTTGTAATACTTTTAAATCTTTAAGGGTAATTTGGGGAAATTCTGCACTAATTTTAGCTTGAATATCTTCTTGTAAGTATTCTAAAGTGTTACTAGCAATTTGCTCAAATATAAATCTTCTTAATCCACCCCCAAATGTTGGATTACCTGGTCTTTCTCCAGGGTTTGTTAAGAAATAATTAATTAAATTATTTTTAACTGCTTGTTTTGTTAAATAGTTAGGAGTAAATACCCCACCCGCTGAAAATGGAAGATCAACACCTATACCAACTCTGGCTCTGGTGTCATTGGGTGCTATTTGTACTGCTCCAAATGCCATTATACGTTACCTTTCATTAAACCCATAATCATATCCATTCCAACATCACCTACAGGTAAACTACTATTTGGAGAAGATGTATCTATAGATGTGATTTGTAGGGGTTGTGCAAATGATTTTGAGTTAAATTGAGCTGCAGTTTCACCTAAAATATTTCTGTAAGCATCTCTCATATCCTCTTTTGCTTGAGGGTTTAATGGAGAAGGAGTTTGGATTGGAGAATGAATTGGTTCATATCTCGCATGTTCTGTTACAACCTGCTTTGGAGACTTAATTGCCTCTAATAAGATGTCTTTAAGTTCTTCTTGAATAGCTTCACGAACTGCTTCTTTTACTACTGATTTTAATTCACTTAATTTCATATTGGTATTATGTTTGTTATAAATATTATATTAATTTGCTTTTAAATTATTGTTTCGAATATAAAATGCTAATTCATCGATTAGAATTTGTGGTTGAGCACTAAATGATGGTTCTCCTTTTAATACTACAACACCTGATGAATCGGTTGCTGTTGCATATCTTCTATATAAATCTCCAACTTTACTTTTTGGATCTACTACTACATCCATTTTAAACCCGTTTACAAATTCTAATATTGGAGCTTCATCTTCAGATGTAACAGTTAAAGCTAATAATTCGGCATTAACTTGATCCATTGGAATTGTACCGTCAGAACAATTCTCAATAAGTAAATCTATTTTTTTAAGATATTTTAAAATTATAATTAAACATATAATTAAAAATACTAAGGATATTAATAATGCTTTTCTAAGTTCTTTAGATATATTATCAAATTCTTTAAATAAATCTTCTATGTCTTTTAATTTAGAAACTACACTATATGGAACCCCAACACCTAATGGTGCACCTAAAGGTAAAGGTATACTACCTATACTAATTTTTCCTAATTTAAACTGTGTGCTTAAATAAAAAAATATGGCGGCTAATGCGGTATTTAATATAATAACACTATATATTTGATTAAGTTGTCGAACAATAGAATTACGACGAGCTATACACGCTCTTAACAAAGCATTATTTGGACATTTATACTGTTTAGCATCGGCTTGTGCCATTTTTGTTATACCAAATAATATGAATAAACCAATAGCTAATGGTAAAAGTTTGTTTTGAACAATACTTGCAAATTTTAATATTCTGTTTTTTAAAGAAATAATATTTTTTTCTATAGCATTTAAAGCTAAATTGGTAGCTTTTTCAGCCGCCCCATTCATTTCTTTTTTTATTTTTTCAGCTTCAATTTTAGCAGCTTCATCTATATTTAATAAACCTCTAATAGGTAAAGTTTGTAAAACTTCATTATCGGCAGTTAATATTTGTTGTGTATCAGGAGCATAATTATCTAGTTCATATAATACAAATGGTTTAACTAATACCTTATTACCTAAAGCTGGGATGATTGGAACACCAAACCTAAGTTGAAATTCACCTTTAGCATCCGTTTTTAAAAACTTATCTTGAGCATTTGTATCATACTTAAATACTTGTTTTTTAGTAATAATAGTTTCTTTTTGTCCTTTATCATTAACTATGTTTTCCTTTACATCTACAGTTTCAGGTATCATAGGAAATAATGATAATTGAGGTGTAACTTTTACACCCTGAATGGGTAGATTAGTTTGCTTATCATAAATCCTTCCAGTGGTTGAAAAAGTTTGAATAGTAGGAACATATTGTTTTAAAGTTGTAAGATATTCTTTAGTGGAAAAACTTTTAACTTTATTTTTAACATCATCTGTAGTAACTCCAGGAGGTAAGGTACCACTAAGTTTAGCTTTGTTAGCTTCAGCGGTAGCAACTAGATCTTTCCCTTTAGGGGAAAGTAAAAATTGATTAGCTAAGTCTAATAATAATTTTTGATCTACCATATTAAACTAATTTTACTTTTTGTGATGTTAAATTTGGAATTTGTCTTTGGATTATTTGTAATGAATCCTTCATCAAATAAGCAACAGCTGGGGTTGTTGTTAAAGATGGTTCTTTATTTAAAGCATCTACTAATTGAGTTAAACTATTTAATAATGCCGAAAACTGTTCCATAAATGCATCTCCTAATACTGCAGATTGTTGAGCATTAATTTTACCTATAGAAACATTACCTTTATCTGAAAGTAAGTTAAGGTTTCCATTTTGGGATTTTATACCAATATCTTCTATAGCTTCTAAAACTATTGATTTTTGTGATGAAAATAATATACTATCGGTACTAGTATTAAATAATAATCTACCAGAATTTAATATTACTTGTTGTTGATTAAATGATTTTGGTGAAATTGGAGCTTTTGAAATTACAGATGAAAATGGAATGGTTGATGTTTCCCCTTCAACCTTTCTAGCTACAGCTATATCTAATGGGATTTGCTGATCTGATGTTAGATATATTGAAGATAAATCTGTATTTATATCTTCTGTTACAGGAACCCAACCATCAGTTTGTGAGGTAGGGGGTTGTCCATTTCTTAAAATAGTAATTGGGTTACCGTTTGCTCCACTTTTAGACCAATTATTGGTTATTTCAGCAGTTACATTCGAAGTAGCCCCTAAACGAATACTGTTTCCAAATCTACCCTCAAATATATTATCACCTGCAAAAGATAAAATAGGATGAATATTAGGTTTTTCAACAAATGTACCACCACTATTACCATTTAAATTAAGTGTTAGAGGTTGAGTTGATTGTTTTTGAACATTCCCAGCAGTTATATCAAATACAGATTTTAACATTGATGGAGAAGAAGTGTTATATGGAGCGTAATTATCTGGAAACGCATTGTGGTGTTGACTATTCCATATACCAATTGGATTTAAATAGTAGTAATCACCATTACCACTAATCTGTGTTTTTTCCTGATTAGGTAAAAAGAATAGTAATACGAATTCATTAACTAAAGGGTAATTTTTTAAAAATGGTAATAAAGGTCTTGCAAATGATCCCTTAGTATTATTTTTAGTTTGAGGGCTAGGTGCGGCCTCAGTTAATTGAAATCTAACAGTCCCAATTCCTGACCATCCACCAACTGCAGAAAAAAATTCAGAATTAGAATTTAAAACAACACTGGTAACCCTAGCACTAATTACATTATTAGATAATGAATTAATAGCACTAAGGGTAGATGAAGTAGATGAAGAATCATCTCTTAATGAAGCAACACCCGTCTTAAGCATTATTTGTCTTTATTTTCTTTAAAGTCATTATTAAGTTTATCTAACTCAGCCATTAGTTGTTCTTTTTCTATTTCACTAATTCCTGAGCTATCATCGCTAGTACTTGTATTAAGCGCACGTTGTACTATAGTAGCCATTTTAATTAATTGTTCATCGTTACGAACACCAATTTCTAAATATTCTTTTATAAGAGGTACGATTAAAGTAGCGTCTCCAATATCAGAAATTAAAGGTTTTAATTCCGATATTAGACCCGATATTTGTTTTTCTTTTCGTTTTTGGTTGTCGTATATTTCTCCTAGAATATCGGAAAAACTTTTTTTACCGAATATAATACTATCTAATCCCATAATATATTTTTGTTATAAATATGGATATAGAAAAGATTTAAAATTTACACCACCCGTTTTCCAAATAAAAGATATATTGTTTTTTAAATATATCATATAATTGATCTGCTATTTTGGTAATTTTGGGTGTTTTAACATCTATAATTTCTCTTATATAAATGTAAAGTGCTTTTTTGTTAAAAATTTCTATAGTCTCCTTATTTCTAAATAATTCTAAAATTGCATCCGCTATTTGAGCATCATTCTTTTTAGGAAACAATTCAAATATATTTTCGGTAACGTGGTCTACATATAAATCTATATATTTAGATAAATCATCTTTTACCTCATTTTCATTTTCATCCATACTATATGAATGAGTAGACCCTTCATTAGTTAAAATATCAATATCTAACTTTTGGATTTTTTTACTGTAGTTTTTGGTATTATATAATATTAACCAACGTTTAACTATAGTACCGAAATATGAATATGCTTTTGCTCCTCTAGTAGGGTCAAATAAATGCATTTTTGATAGTAGGAATGTTATTATCTCATGTTGTAGATGTTCTAAATTTTCTACTTCGGTATGATAGAATTTAAATGTGTGGATAATATTCTGAGTAAGTTTGAAGAAAGGATAATGTATCTCTTCTTCATATATTTTACTTCGTTTTACTGAACATTTTTCATTGTTATATCTTACAATTGCTAACTCGGTATCATGGGTAAAATAATTTTTGCTTTTTGGATTTCTGGTTTTTTTAATCATTAGTTAATTTTAAAACGTGATATACTTTTTTGTATAACCTTTATTTGTTCAAAAAACCAACCAATTTCATCATCGCTTTTAAATAAACCTTTATCATCAATTTGTGTAAGGCGTTTATCAGCGGCATCAATTTGATCTCCAAATTCTTTAATGAAGTCACTATATTTAGATATAAGATCTTCTAACTTTTCAGCTTTCTTTAAAAGGTTAAAGGTCGTGTATCCGAAGATAACGACCAATATTCCTAATATTATTGTAATGGTTCCTAGTGTCATAAACTATCTAACATGCTTTTTAGTCCTGGGCTTGATACTGAATTGAGTGCTTTGGATTTAATGCTTTTGTTTGTAGATAATGTATAATTACTTTTTTGCTTAGGCACGGAATTTTTAACATCTCCTTTTAATTTAGGTAACCATTCTATCTCAAATTCAATCCTTGCTGCCATTAAATCGGCTTGATGCAAAATAAATGGAAGTGATGTGCGTGGTTTTTGTTCTGGGGCAAATGAAAATAAATATTTTTTATTAGCTTCATCATATAAACCATCATGAGTCTGAATAGCAATCATTTCATTAAACGAATACTGAATGCCATGAGATTGAAGTAAAAATAAACCTCGATCAGGAACAGAGGCAAAAGCTACCTTTGTATTAAACATATAATCTTCACCTAATTTATCTTTTCTCCATTGGTCAGTTTGGGGGATATATGATTCATTTTCTTCATCTCCCATTTTACCTAGATCGTGATTAATCGCTGAAAATACTAATTCTTCCTGGGTGAATGTAGTCATATCGGCACCAAACCCTTCCCATACAGCGGATAATGTTAAGGCACCACGAACAACTCTATTAACGTGATCTACATATCCTCCTGGGAATGCACTATGATATTCTTTTTTATGAGCCGCAGGCATTAAAATGATACGGTCTTCATATTTGTCATAGAAATCTAATAGTTTAGACGCACGTTCTTCACTAATATAAGTCGTAATATTACTCTTGAATTCAATCCAGTTTGCTTGGATTTTTTCTGCTGTTAGTTGCATAACCTTTTTTATTTAAATTTAAACTCTATTAAATTCGTTTGGTGTAGTTGGTTCGTTATCGATTGCGGATTTAATTTCCTCAATTTCTTCAATCCCCTCTTCAATTTTAGCTTTAAACTCTGAAATGGGTTGAGCCGTATTTACCATGTATCTTAAGGTAGCAAATGTACCTTCTAATTTCTCTAATCTCTTCGTGATGTACTCTCGATTTTTCATAATATATAATATATTTAAAACAGGGTATACCATATACCCCTTGTTGCCTTTATTTCCCTACCCTTTTCATTCCCATTTTTCCAAAACCCTGTAATTCAAAGTTACGGAAGAAAAGTTAGATAGACAAATTATTTTTAAAAGCTTCTTTAAGTTTTTTAATTTCTAACAATTTAGCGCATTTTTCATATTCCTCTGTACCCTCAAAATATTTAAGAGCTTGATCTAGAGTAGTAAGAAAAGGATCTAATTTAAAATCAATTAAAGCATTTATGTGATATTTATTATTTAAATCAATTTGACTTATATAATACCATGCTCTATTGTAAACGGTAAACATTGAAGCATTCTTTGTAGTTTCCACGTCATAATTAGGATGTTCTTGCTTCAAGAATTTGTCCAATTTTTGGTGAAATATGGAATGATTTACAATTAATTTAGTGAACATCCCAATTTTAGTAAAAGGATCTTCTTTAAGAATAGTTAAATCTATATCTTCTTCCTCTTTTACTTCTGATGGGTGATCAAATAAATTAAATATTTTCTTTTTATTTACCATATAGGGGTTATTTGTCATAAATATATTATAACTTTAAATCCTCCAATTCAACTTCTATATCTTTTTTTAATTCAGATAAATTTTTAAATTGATTAATAACTTTTGGTTGAATGCATTCTCTACTAGATATAATTTGACTTGCAAAAGCTTGAGTACTTACAGAAAGTAAATCCACCATCATACGGGCAGAATTAAAGTCTTGACCATTGCCAGTTGGGTCTACGCATATAACTGCTATATTAAATTGCATTTTTTGCATCCTTGACCATCTCGCTTGTGCATCGATGTTGTTGTCATGAGCTTTGACTGTTAATTGTGCAGATGAGTCACCCCCTTGGGCAGCTAACCTTGACCATTTAATCCCCTCTTCTTCATTTTTAGGGACGCCAAGACCATATAAATAAATCAATCCAAGCATTCTTTGTCCCGCAGGATCACCCTTTTCCGCAGCAATTTTTGCCCATTTGAATGTTTCTTTTTGATCTTTTTGAACTCCATCACCTTCCCAATACATACTGGCTAATTCGCGAGCGGCAACGGAGCTTCCCTGATTCACTGAAAGCTTAAACCACATTGCTGCCTCTGGACCATTTCGAGGAGTGTCCTCAGTACCCTTGCGATACATTTGCCCCAATCTAATTTGATCACTTACATCTAAAGTTCTTGATATTTGCACTTCAGATACATTGACCGTTTGACTAACCTTAAAGTTATCGTTTTCCCAAATACCTTCTTTTTTAGATTGACCATTGCTAAATGTGTAAATACCTCTCCCATGATAATTATTTTCTTTAAATTCCCCAATAAATTTATCACCATTTTTCATATAATGAATCCCGAATCCTTCCCCGGCGTCATTGACTAACTGACCAAAATATATATCACCATTTGATAAATAATACTTTCCATATCCATTTTTTTTACCATTTTTATAAGGGCCGTCATAGCGAGAGCCATCTGCAAAACTTGCTTTAGCAAGACAATTATTCCAGGCCGAAATAATTTCGCCAACGCACGGTGAATAAGTATTTTGTGCAAAGGATAATGAATGAACTAAAAATGCAGAAAAGAAAAATATAAAGACCTTGTATTTACGCATTAGTTTGCTTTCAATTGGATAAATAGATAAAAACTTATTCCCACTCAATCGTTGCCGGTGGTTTTCCGGAAATATCATAAACCACTCGATTAATGCCCCTTACCTCATTTATGATTCTATTAGATACTTTACCTAATAAATCATGGGGTAAATGTGCCCAATCCGCTGTCATAAAATCTTGCGTTTGCACTGCTCTTAATGCAACGACATACTCATATGTTCGGCCATCACCCATTACCCCTACTGACTTCACAGGTAAAAACACTGCAAATGCTTGACTTGTAAGTTCATACCAGGACTTGTTAGTTTGCGGATCAATTGTTTTTCTAAGTTCATCAATAAAAATATCGTCAGCCTTTTGCAGTAAATGAGCAAACTCTCTTTTGACTTCTCCCAAAATTCTGACAGCTAAACCTGGTCCAGGGAAAGGATGGCGATACACCATTTCTTTTGGTAAGCCTAATTCGATTCCCAACTGTCTCACTTCATCCTTAAATAATTCTCTTAAAGGCTCTAAAAGTTTTAAGTGCATATCATCGGGCAGCCCACCAACATTGTGATGGCTCTTAATCGTATGAGCACCTTTTTTGCCTTTGCCTGCAGATTCAATAACATCTGGATAGATGGTCCCTTGGGCGAGCCATTTGGCATTCTTAACTTTCCCAGACTCACTTTGGAATACTTCAATAAACTCACGACCAATGATTTTTCTTTTTTGCTCAGGATCTGCAACCCCTGCTAATTGAGACATAAATTGATCAGCCGCATCAACATGGATCACCTTAACTCCGAGGTTACGAGCAAACATATCCATGACCATGTTGGCCTCATTTAACCTTAAAAGACCATGATCTACAAATACGCAAGTTAACTGATTACCAATTGCTTGATGAATCAAGGCGGCAGCAACTGAAGAATCTACTCCACCAGATAAACCCAGAATAACCTCATCAGTACCAACTTGTTGACGAATATTTGCAATAGCTTCATCAATATAGTTACCCATTTCCCAATCTGGAACACATTGACAAATAGTTTTGACAAAGCGATCAAGTATTTCTGTACCCTGGAGAGTGTGCGTTACTTCTGGATGAAACTGAAGTGCATAAAATTTTCGATATTCATCTGCCATTCCAGCAATAGGACAAGAATCTGTTGAAGCCATTAATTTGAAACCGACTGGCATTACAGTAACTGAATCACCATGACTCATCCAGACCTTCAAAACACCATGCCCTTCACTCGTGGTGAAGTCAGCTATTTCATTGAGTAATTGTGTATGCCCTCTTGCCCTGACTTCAGCATAACCAAACTCGCGAGCTTTACCCAAGGATTCTGCAGTTTTTACTTCTCCACCAAGCTGTTGCGCCATGGTCTGCATACCATAGCAAATACCAAGAACTGGAACCCCTATGGTAAATACATTATCTGGCGCTCTTGGTGTATCCCCTTCAGTAACTGAGTTTGGCCCACCAGATAAAATGACACCCTTGAAGCCCTCATTCTTAATTTTTTGTTCCAATTGATTAGGATCAATGTCATAAGGGAAAATTTCTGCTAAGACTTGCAAATCCCTAACCCTACGGGCAATCAGTTGAGTCACTTGAGACCCAAAATCTAATATCAATATTTTATCGTGCACGAATCAAATCTTTTTTGGAATAAATTAATCAATGTGGTAATTGGGTGCTTCTTTTGTAATCATCACATCGTGAACATGTGATTCACGAACTCCAGCTGAGGTGATTTCAACAAATTCTGCTTTGTCATGAAGTTCAGCAATCGTATTGCAGCCACAGTAACCCATAGAAGCCCTTACGCCACCGGTCAATTGATGAACAATTGCCAAAACACTTCCTTTGTAAGGAACTTGCCCTTCAATACCTTCAGGAACTAATTTATCTACGTTGGCGCTATTATCCTCTTGGAAATATCGATCGGCTGCACCATCTTTCATAGCACCTACAGATCCCATTCCTCGATAGCTCTTAAATGATCTGCCTTGAAATAGAAAGACTTCTCCAGGGGCTTCTTCTGTACCTGCAAACATAGAACCCATCATGACTGTATGCGCACCAGCGGCAAGCGCCTTTGACAGATCTCCAGAATAGCGGATTCCACCATCAGCAATCAAAGGAACTCCAGTTCCCTTAAGAGCAGATGCAACGTTTTCAATTGCGGTAATTTGAGGAACACCCACACCAGCAATAATTCGGGTCGTACAAATTGAACCTGGTCCAATACCTACTTTGACGCCATCAGCACCATGTTTCACCAAATCAAGCGCAGCCTCCCCAGTAGCGATATTACCGCCAATAACCTGTACATTTGGATAATTAGTTTTCACCCATTTGACACGATTTAAAACACCTTGACTGTGA
This sequence comes from Chloridella minuta, assembly GCA_032273045.1. NCBI lineage: Eukaryota > Xanthophyceae > Mischococcales > Pleurochloridaceae > Chloridella > Chloridella minuta. The sequence continues at coordinate 1,810 of JAUKPQ010107986.1, read as the reverse complement.
CCATGGGCCGTATCAACCACAATGACATCAACACCAGCTTTGACTAATAGTTCGACGCGTTCGTCGTTATCTTGACCAACCCCAACTGCTGCTCCTACAATTAAACGCCCAAGGTGATCTTTCGAAGCATTTGGATGCTCTGTAGCTTTCATAATGTCTTTAACGGTAACTAGGCCTTTTAATTCAAAAGCTTCATTAACAACCAAGACCCGCTCTAAACGATGCTTATTCATCAACCGCTTAGCTTCTTCTAAAGTGGCACCCTCACTTACAGTAACCAATCTCTCACGCGGCGTCATTTTTGACTTCACGGGGGCATCTAACTCTTCTTCAAAACGTAGATCACGATTGGTAATAATCCCAACCACTGTCTTTCCCTCAAGTACAGGGAACCCTGAAAAGCCATGTTCTTTCGAGAGGTGAATAACTTCGCGCACAGTCATCGATGGCGGAATTGTAATTGGATCTCTCAATACACCCGATTCATAGCGCTTGACTTTAAGTACTTCTCTGGCTTGTTCCGCTGGCTTGAGGTTTTTGTGAATAATCCCAATACCTCCTTCAGATGCCATCGCAATTGCTAATCTTCCTTCTGTAACAGTATCCATTGCAGCGGAGACGAGAGGAATATTTAAGGAAATTTGACGTGTAAGTTGGGTACCTAAAAGAGTATCCCTAGGTAAAACCGCCGAATAGGCAGGTATTAATAGCACATCGTCAAAGGTAAGTGCTTTTTTAATTAGACGCATAAAACCCCCTAGACACAAAACATGATTATAAATGCTTCAGACTACAAGGTCATAATTCCTTTAATTCTTTGCGCTCTTTTCTCATTTTGGCTTTAATTTTTAATTCTGCATCTTTATTTTGGTTAGCTTTTTTTCGTCTGATTTTTTTTGGATCAATCAAAATCGGACGGTAAAGTTCAATTCGGTCTCCATCGTAAATCGGATCATCGGGTCCCAAGGGAACGCTAAATACTCCAACTGATCCTTTTTTTTGGAATAGTACATCATCCTTGTCTTTCACAATATTCATATATAAAAGAGCTTCAAGTAAAGATGGACTTGAAGCTTGAGCAGGGGTGAATGAGAGAAAAAAATGCTTGGGGGGAGATTCTCGAGCGTCAAACAAATCCAACTCAATTGTTTGAACTGATTTATTCTCCATATAAATCGTCCGCTCTTTTGACAAAACTGTTTACAAATGTATTTGCAATGACACTAAATACAGGGCCAATTAGTTTATCTAAAACAAAATTAGAGAATTCATACTTTAAGGAAAACTCTATTTTGCAAGCATCCTCCCCTAATGGAGTAAAAATCCATCGGCCTTCAAATTTTTTGAATGGGCCTGAAACGAAGGTCATATCAATATTGGTAGGAGAGTTTTGAATATTTTTGGTATGAAAATATTGTTTTACCCCCTTAAAGTTAATGTTAATTTTTGCTTCCATTAACTCAGGAGTCGACTGAAAAACTTCAACACCGCCACACCAAGGTAAAAATTCAGGGTATTTTGTAACATCAGTCACCAAGTCATACATGCGCTTGGCTGAGTGCTGAATAAGTAGTGATTTTTGAACGTCTGCCATAATTCTTCCAATTTCATACTATTATCAATGATTTAGGAAAACAACTCCAACTTTTTGTTGGAGAAGTAAATATAATGTAACTATGAGCATTGTTGAAAACAAAAAAGCATTTTTTGACTACTTTATCGAAGACCGCATCGAAGCAGGTCTTGTTCTTGAAGGTTGGGAAGTCAAAGCAATTCGCGATAATCGCGTTAATTTAAAAGAAGCCTATGT
>JAUKPQ010107875.1:0-15774 GCA_032273045.1 Chloridella minuta | reverse complement strand
AAAAAAGTAAAAACAAACATACACCGATCCATTTTTTCATTATTTAGTGAATATTCCTTTTTTAACCATCTTGTCTAAGATATTAGCACAAGCAATATCTAAAGCTTTCTTTGTTGAGATGCTTATTGTGGATTGATTAAATTTAACGGGATCAACAGTTGCATCAGACAAGAAAGTTAACTCTCTTGTGGTTTTTGCCTCACCTAATCCAGATGCTGCAATGATTGCTCCTGTCTCCGCATTTGTGAATCTAACTTGTAAACCGATACGAGTTACTAACATATTCTTAACCCCATCTTTTAAGTTTACTGTTTCATCTTCACTGACAGAATAGTCATAACACTCAATTTCCACGAAATAATGTGCTAATTTGATTGTACCTCTTCCGTCTAATTTGTTCTCTGATATTCCAGACTGAGAAGCTTGGAATTGTTTAACCATTCTGTTTTTAATTTCTGTTTTATCTTCAGTAAATTCAAAACGGTTTAAGTTATCAAGATATTCTAATACAATGTTTGTAACACCCAAACCAACTCTTTTTTCTTTTAGTTCAGGATACATTTCATACATCTCATCGTTAATACCACATTTCAATAATTGAATATTCTTTTTTGGTCCATCGTAATCTAAGAATTGTGAGATGTCTTTTTTGATTTCAAATGAAGCTTTATAATCTTCAGTTTTAGTTTTACCTATCGTTTGAGAGTATGATGATGAGCACAGCAATGCAGCACCTAAGACAAAAATTACTTTTTTCATAGTTTAATTATTTTTTAGGTCCTTCGTACCAAATATTATCTGGATCATTTTTAAATGTACCATCGAATTTCCAAGTAAGCTCGTTACCTATTTGTGTTGCTAACTCAGGTTTAACATGATGGGTAACAAACATAAAGACCTGAAAACATAAAGCAAACATAGTCCACGCTAAAGCCAATCTTATTAATCCTAATCCAACCTGTTCTTTGATTTTATCTAATGATATTGTCATAAAATTATTTTTATTTTAGTTTATTCTACGTCTTTGATTTTACCACAAATCAAACACTCTTCATCACCGTCACCGTCTTGGTCACCCCAAACGTGTTGACAGTTTCTATGGTCAAAGTATTCATCAATAATACCGTCACCATCGTTATCGATTCCATCCATAACACCATCACCATCTTCGTCTATTTCAACTTTGACTTGGGGGGTGTCTATATTACTTGGTAATGGGGGTTTAGGTCCACCAGAGCCAGTGTCTGATAATGATATTCCATCCTCTTCATCCATTTTTTGAACTAACATCTTATCTTTATCTGTATCACTGAACCAGTAATCAATAATTTTACCATAAGAACCAATGAAAGCACCTAATAACAACATTAGAAGTTCTTTCCATTCTCCTGCAATCGGTGATTGACCTAAAACAGCCACGAATATTCCAGCCATAATTAAGATAAAACCTCCAAGAACCATGGCAGTGATATACCACCTTCTTGACATCATCTTATTTAATAGTTCTTTAAATCCTGTATTCTCTTGCATATTATTTACCATTTTGGAGCTTCTTCTTTGAATTCGTCACCTTCTTTAGGTTTTGGTTTAGGTGCTGGTGCTGGAGTTGTTGGTTTAGAACCATTACCTCCACCTCCATTAACGATCACAGTCTTACCTGCAGCTTGTTGATTAGAGTTCGTAATGTTGATCACAGGAGCAGCTTGTTGTACTGCAGGTTTTTCTTCTTCACCACCTGTTAATTTTGTTGTTACCCAACCACCTACACCTAATGTGATAGTTGAAATAAATCCGATGATTATGTTTTTCATTGATCCACCGGTACTTTCTGATTTTTCTACTTCTTCTGACATTTTTTTTATTTTTATTTTTATTTTATTACGATTGGATATTTTACTTCCTTACCGCTGATGTCTATGAATACCAAGTCATAGTCTTTTTTTGATAATTCTGATAAATCGTACACTTTCTTTGTAATACTTTCAGTTGCGGTAAACCCTTCTTTTTTCGATGGTATTTCACTTCCAAAAGGTATTATTTGTACTGAATATTTTGCACCCACTGTTGTTTCAAATTCAGCGGTTACAATATTCCCTGTTTGAGCAATTGATTTAATTGCTGTTGATGTTGATTGATTTCCTAAATCAATAATTTGTGGTCGTGGTAAGTCCACCTTTGTACAACTCACAGCTAAAAGGGTAACTAAAAACCCTAAACCTAAAATTTTATCTATTCTTTTCATAACTAAAAGTTTTTATATCCTGTTAATTTTATTTGTGTTGAATTTAAATTAATTCCTAACTGAACACCTTTGGAATCACTTGCATCCATTGTTGGGGAAACTTTAACTGAGGTTAAAATATCAACCCCACTTCCTATTGTTGAAAATCTTACTTTACATGGTATATTAGTTCCGTTTATTGGTTTATTGTTTTGGTCAATTCCACCGAACTTAACTTTACCGTCTTTTGAATTAACAAAAACATACCAAGAATTTGGAACCTCTGATTTTAACTCCTCAAATTTAATTTTTGATGGGTCGTATTGAAATTCAAATTGTAACCCCCCAACAGAAATACCATTAGTATTAAGTGATACCGGTATTTCAACATTGTTTGATGTTACAGTTATATTAGATAAATTAACATCAATCGATGAAACATCATTTGGTGTATTAATAAACGATGCTGCCTGTGTTGACATAGTTATAAACGCAGTATTACTCATTAAACTATTCACAGCGTTTGTTTGAACCGTGCTAGTGCCATTTGAACTAGTAACAACTTGTGACGAATGTGAACGATTCACATCAGCCCACAAAAGATATTTTAAATCAACAATTTCGTTTGTTCCTAAAACTCCTGTTTTAACATATGTTTTAGGGTATGTAATATTTTTCCAATTAGAAGATGTTATTGAACCCCATGAACTAGAAGGGTCAGCATTAAACGAAAAGTCAGCTTTAATACCGTAATCATTATTACCCATGGTTCTGATGTAAGGTGCAAATGTTGATGTTGATAAAGTCGAGAAAGTTGAAGGTACTTTATAGAAAGCCCATGAAGCGTCTTTACTCATAAACTCAACAGGTCCTGAATACAAATCAAATAATTGTAAACTTTTAATATGTTCAGGTAATGTGTTTATTCCGTTAAATTCTCTCAAATCAATATACACTCTTGCTTGTCCTGAACCGTACCCATCAACATTAACAACACACCATTCAGTTGGACCCGCAATACTTGTTGCATCTGTTGACCTCCAAGTAGGTAAACTCATAAACCCGTTACTACCCATCGCATATCCTGATGGAATTGTTACAAGTGTATCTATCCCAACAACTTGTCCTAATAGTCTTGGTAAATCACCACCATCTATAATTTTATTTCTGTTGATATCCGCAGCGTATAATGATTGACCTGTTTTTAATATTTGACCGTTACTACCATCTAATCCCATTGATGTAAATTCACTTTGTGCTGTGGTAAAATCTGATATTGTAATTGCTCCATTGTATATTGCATATGTTTTATCTAAACTGTGCATTACAGACACTTCATAAACTTTGTTTTCTGCTAACAATGATTGATTAATATCAACATTACCATTAGCTAAAACACTAAACAATTGTCCGATACCACTAAGAGTATCTCTGAAGGAAACTTTAACGTCTGATAATGCAAGTAAATTAGAACTTATATCAACTTTAGCTGTTACAAGTTTACCAGTATTTTGATTCATTATAACCTCAGTTGATAGTGGTGTATCCATTGTAGTTGCAACACCAACTCCTTGACCATTCCATCCCGCAACAAAGTTTAATTTAACGGGATTAAATGAATTTGATGTTGAACCCGCCTTTAATTTAAATCTCACAATTATTATTTGTGAATAAGCGTTAAAGGGCATTGCCGAATTTGTTGCCCATGTTAAAGTAGCCCTAAGAATTGCGTTAGACCCTGTAGCGTTGTAAGCATATGTTGCGTTAGAGGTATATCTTTGTGTACCGTTTGTGAAAGTGCTATTTCCCGCGTAAGTATATCCAGGATAATTCTGCCAAGATAATTGTACATTAGATCCCGAAGGAAGTACTCCTCCATTTCCTCCAGTACCCGTATGGTTAATTGACATTACCTCAAAATTTGTTTGGTCGTACTGAAGATCAAACATTAATTGTCTTGTGGTTGCATCTCCATTACCGTTCGCATGAACCATAACGTCGAATTGGTCTCCTCTATCAATAACTCCACCGTTAATATCGGTAAGAACTCTTGTGTCAGGAAACTTAAATTTAATTTGACTAAATGATGTTAAGGACATTAATAAGAGTCCTAATGTTAAAAATTTCTTCATCTTTATTTTGTTTCGAATATTTTAGTAACCAACTTATCGCTAGCCTTTTTGATTGCATTACTTAACGACGTTTGGTTGAATTTACCTCCGTTATCCACAATTAAAGTGGACATAGAGATTTCGGATGATTCCTCTTCGACAATCACCTCTTTTATTTTTTTATTATCTGTTTTTAATGTACCCTTAAGTCTGATTACAACAGATTCTTGATTTTTGTGAAAAACGGATACGTTAGATTTTGTTTTGAGCACGTCCAAATAAACTAACTCAACCGATAGTTTATTTTTTGCATCAGGATTAAGATCGTAGTCTTTTTCTTGTAAGAATTCTTCAATGATGTTTCTTACACCGAACTCTAAGTTTCGATTACCCGCAAGAGAACCTATTTGGATTTTGTTTGTAACAGCATCCACCCATATCTCTTGGTTTTGTCGTGAATTATTGTGAGGGAACACGAAAAGCATTGCGCTCACAATGAATAGAAAAATTTTACTCATTCTGATAGTATCTTGGTATCAATAAATACAATCAAACAACTATTTATTTGAGTAAGATTAAAAAAATATGTCGATACTTAACGAAAATATTACAAGAATTAAAAGTGTTATGGGTCTTGTTAACGAACAAGATGAGTCTAAAAATCAAATGAATATAAACCTAAAAAAGGTTGTTGAAATTTTAAACTTTTTAAAGATCTATAACAATAAGATGGAGAAGATGTTAATTGATATCTCATCATTTGCTAAGGATCAAATAATTGACTTTGGATTATTGGAAAGAGGATTACGTAAAAGATTACTTAAGAAAGGAGATAAGAAAAAAAACGTTGAGGAGTATTTCGGTAAAGTTTTGAATTCCCTTAAATATAGAGAACGTGGTGGATATGGTACTGAACCAGAATCAGAAGATTATGAGTTTGAAGTGGAAGAACCTTCTATTGTTCCTAAAAAAATATACAGAAAAGAATTATACGATTTACAAGTTGAACTTTTAAAACTTCAAGAGTGGTTAAATAAAACAGGTAAAACTGTTATCATCGCATTTGAAGGTCGAGATTCTGCAGGAAAGGGAACAACTATTAAGAAATTTACAGAAAATTTAAACCCAAGATTTTATAATATAATTGCCTTAGGTGTTCCAACACCAGAAGATCGTAAAAATTGGTGGGAAAGATATAAAAGAGAAATTAAACCAGGTATGATCAATCTTTTCGATAGAAGTTGGTATAACCGTGGTCTAATCGAGCCAGTTATGGGTTATGGTTCTCCTGAAGAATATGAAGATTTCATGGAAAACGTTGCGGACTTTGAACAAGACTTAGTTAACTCTGGTGATTATCTTTTTAAATTGTGGTTTTCTATCGAAAAAGAAACTCAAAAAAGAAGATTTGATATTAGACAACAATCTCCATTAAAATACTGGAAATATTCCCCTAATGATTCCAAAATGCAAGATTTATGGGATAGGTTTACCGAATTTAAAGAGAAACTTTTTGATAAGACTTCAACGGTAAACAATCCTTGGGTTATTATTGACGCTGAAGATAAAAGAATATCGGGATTGAATGCAATCAGATATGTTTTACAAAACATACCATACGAGGGTAAAAACGAAAATGTTGTTGGTAGAGAATATCCTGAAGTTCTTTCTGTTTTAAGACCTAACGCTTAATTTTCATCCTTTTTTTGTAACAAATCTGTTATCTCAATTTTTAAATGAGTTAATAACCAAGTATCTAATAGTATTAACACTAATACCCAATCTATTTCATTAATAGAGTGAATTTCAGGATTATTTATTTTTTCATAGACCCATATTAGGACCTTACCGGCCAAATAGAATTTCCCTATAACAAGAGATAATGATAGTAGCTGTTTAATCATACCCAAATATAAAACTATTTATTGAAAAATAAAATTACCATGATACTAAAAATTGGATCTAAAGGAGAAGATGTAAAAAAACTCCAACAAAAATTAGGACTTGGTGCTGACGGTGTTTTTGGACCAGGTACTGAGAAAGCAGTAAAGAAATGGCAAATTGACCATGATCTTGGTGCTGACGGAATAGTAGGTGAAGGTACTTGGAACAAAATGTTCGGTGAACAAACGCTTATTACAGAACCATCAATCCCTCAAATTCCTATCGCATCAGTCGGAGGATTAAAATTAGAAAAATTAAAAGGTCATATTCCTGATGCAGTTATTGCACAAATTCCTGACACTGCTAAAAAATTTGAAATTAACACTCCATTAAGACTTGCTCACTTCTTGGCTCAATGCGGTCATGAATCAGGTGGATTCAGACTAACTAAAGAAAACTTAAACTATTCTGCAAAAGGTTTAAAAGGTATTTTTTCAAAATATTTCAAAGAGGCTGGATTAGCAGAGGCTTACGAAAGAAAACCTGAAAAAATCGCCAACAGAGTTTATGGTGGCAGAATGGGTAATGGTCCTGAATCTTCAGGAGATGGTTCAAAATACTGTGGTCGTGGTTATATCCAATTAACAGGAAAAGACAATTATGTTGCTTTCGGTAAATCAATTAATGAAGATATGACCGCAAATCCTGAAAAAGTTTCAACTCATTACGCATTATTATCCGCGGCTTGGTTTTTTAGTAAAAACGGATTACATAAAATGGCGGATGGTGGAGCAACTGATGCAGTAGTGACACAAATCACCAAGAGAGTAAATGGAGGTACTATTGGTTTACCTGATAGAATTAAACATTTCAAAGAATATTATCATTTATTAGCATAATTCCTTAAGTTTGTAAAAACATTAAACTATGATAATAGATAAACTAATCAACCAAATGAAATTAGAATTAGATTGGGTAATAAGAGTTACCAAATCTTCAGAAACATCTGAACAGTTAAATACTGCTCACATATGCTACGACCTTTGGTTAAAAAAATATGATCATTATTCTAATGATCGAATTTATAGTTATCTATTATCACATTGGAAGTCTTATTATTGGTCAATGAGAAAAACTAAAGAATCAGTATTATTATGAATGGATCTTATACATACAAAAGTCAATTTTTACCTCATGTTACAATAATGATTGTTACGGATGAATACCCTGGATATGAAGATATAAAACCAATTTTTGATAAATTAGGTTATGGGTTTATGGTTCCTAATAAAGACACTATTGTTATTGATGGTGAAATATTGGTTAATGAAGGTCCTGATGACTCTTTATTTAAGTTTATTGAGGCTCACGAAGTCGCTCATATTTTATTGGGTCATGATGGTCCAAGAAATGAACAAGAAGAAATTGAGGCTGATTTGGGAGCTTACTTGATATTAACTAAATGGGGTTATAAAGACTCGATAAAAATGTTACTTAAAAACTTTAGATTTAGACACGGAGTGAAATTTGATGAAAAAATGTTAGATAATGTAAAAAAACGTCTACAGGGTATGTAATATTTGATATTTTTTCAAAAAATACTATATTTATCTACACATCACTCCTTAAGAGTGTTCTCATATATCCCTTTTCCAAAAGACCCGCCAATTTATTTTGTCGGGTCTTATTTTTTTACTATATTTGCAATATGTTAATAGAGATAATAGGACTTTCAATGATTATAATAGGTCTTGGAATAACTTATTATATTTTTAAAAGGCCAACAAAATAATATTATGAAAGTAGAATTTGCAGATAGTTTTTGGAAATCATTAAAGACATTATCAAGACAACAAACTTGGTGGTATAAAACCTATGAATTTTTTCGTAGAGATTTACCATATTTTTTAGAAAACATTTGGTATTTTAGAAAAGAATTATATGCGTTTCGTTCTTGGGATTATTCTTTTAATCTTGATTTATTTCGTCGCTCTTTAGAAAAAACTGTGGATACAATTGAACATTATGGTCATGAGGTTGATGAATCAAGAATGAAAAAGGTTGAAAAGATGAAAAGAACAATTCAATTAATCAAAAATGTTCGTAGTGATGAGTATGTTAGGAATGCTGAAAAAGAATTAGGTAAAATAAAAAACTCAGATTGGTTATGGACTGATAGAGAAGACACTGATGAAGAAAGAATCCATAATAAAAAAGTGTTTGAGAGAGCCAGAGAAATTGAAATATCTGAATGGAAAGAACTATGGTTAATTGTTCACGGACAAGACATGAAGGAGTTTAGTGAAATTTACAACAGTAAAACCGATGAAGAAAAACAAGATGAGGGCGTTTGGAACGATTGGTTTGATGGGTCAGGAATGAAAAGTTGGTGGGATTAAATCTAAAATTAAAATAATATGTGGAAAGTTTTTTTATTAATGTTCGTAGTAGTTGCAATTATTTCATACCTTTGGGTAAGAGGGATTGATTATATGAAGGAAAATCATCCTGACTATAAAGGAGACGACTTTTTAAATTGGGACGAAGACGATAAAAACGGTATTTTATGAAAATTACATTCATCAGTGACACACACAACAAACACAATCATTTAACAAGTAATGCGTATAACAACATTCTTGGTAGTGGTGATGTTCTTGTACACGCTGGTGATTGTACCAGTATGGGTAAGAGTCATGAAATCACCAACTTCTTGAATTGGTTTGGTATGACCGATTTTAAACATAAAATCTTCATTGCGGGTAACCACGATTTTGGTTTTGAGATGCACACTGACATCGCAGAAGAATTCAAAGAAAAAGGTATTATTTATCTTTTTGATAGTGAAGTTGTAATCGATGGTGTGAAGTTCTACGGTAGCCCTTGGCAACCTGAGTTCTACGATTGGGCATTCAACTTACCAAGAGGAGAAAAACTTGCTGAAAAGTGGGCTAAAATCCCTGGTAATACTGACATCTTAATCACTCACGGTCCTGCTCATGGAATGCTTGATTGGACTCTAAGTGGACAAATTGTTGGTTGTGAGGATTTATTTCACAGAATTATGGAAGTTCAACCAAAAATCCATGTTTGTGGACATATCCATTGCGCTTACGGTCAAAAAAACTTTAACGGTGTTGAATTCTTAAACGCATCTGTTCTTAACGAAAAATATGAATACGAAAACAAACCAATTAAATTAGAGTTTGACGTTAACGATAAAAAAATTGTTGATTATTATGACTAAAGAATTATGTGAATGCGGAAAACTTGCGGTATGGGTCTATATGCCAGGTTACTCTTCTGGCGATAACCCATACTCTTGTGACGATTGTGTTCCGAGAGGATGTGAATGTAATCATGCTTATTCGGATGAAATAAAACCGTTGTGGGAAGAAAATGTTGATTGGAAATGGATTGAAAAAGATGTTCGTTGGACTGCATTAGATACCAAACAAAGAGAATATCCTTGTGCCGAGTATGAATTTGACTCCGACGGATTTGAAAGAGAAATAAATCCTCACGTATTAAAATAAAAATTATGAAAAAGAATTGGGACAATGAAATACTCTTATGTGAGTGCCATTCAGATGAACATCAAATATTGTTATTCTACAATGAAGAACAATATAGAAATGGAGAAAAATATAATATGTGTTATGCCCATGTGCATTTAATAACATATAGATCCTTTTGGAAACGATTAGTTCACGGAATAAAATATATCTTTGGGTATAAATCAAAATATGGAGATTGGGATGAGTTTATCTTTAATCCAAAAGATGCGGACAAACTTCAAGATCTTGTGGATTACCTTAAAAAACAAAATAATGAAGAAACTATATCTTGATGACGTAAGATGTCCAAAAACCGAAGGGTGGGATATCGTTAGAACTTACGAAGAGTTTGTAGATTGGATTACAAAGAATGGTTTACCTGAGGAAGTATCTTTTGATCATGATTTAGCCGAAATTAGTTATGATTCATCAACATATAGTGAAAGCTTCATTTATTATGAAAAAACAGGTTATGATGCTGCTAAATGGTTATGTGAATATTGTTGGACAAATGGTTTACCTATTCCTTCTTGGAACGTCCACTCGGCAAATCCTGTAGGTAGAGATAATATCATTCAACTGATGAAAAACTTTGAAGAAAAACTGAATTAATAAAAGGTGAGAGAAATCTCACCTTTTTTATATTTATTGACATGGCAGAACAAAGTCAATTTTCAAAATTATCAAAAAAACAATTGGTATTCATCGCAGCAAAATTAGTCGATGAGGACTTTCCTATCGGAAATCCATATGATGATGATTTCGACAACGCTTATGGTATTTTACAAGAAGTTTCAAGATATTTCAGTATTGAAGCAACTCAAGAAGATGTTGAATTTTTTTCAAAGTTTTTACAAATCAACGATGAAATAATTGCAGATCTTTTTGCAAATAATCGTAAGGAAATGAAAAATACTAGTTTACATGAACAATTAGTAATTCCTGTTGCAAAAAGTTACAATTTGGATTATAGAGTGTGGGGTACTTGTTCCTACACCAACTATATGACACAGGAGTTTGACTCCTATGATGAGGAATGGGTTAAAGACTCCGCGTCACAACAAAGTAATGATGGTAGTTGGAACATGTGGGAGGGACAAGAAAGATCAGAAACTGAATATGATAATTTTGAAGAAAGTGATTATGATTATGAAGATGTATATGAAATTGACGAATCTAAAAATAGAAACGAATCAGTTTTAGACAAACTTGTAATCGAGAACACTTCAGAAGTAATTGGTTCTTTAGACAAAAAAACTTTGATCAAATTAAAGTCAATTATTGAATCAAGACTTAGACTTCTTTAATTTTTTCGCTTCCTTAGCAAGATCACCTAATGTCTTTTTTTTATCCAACGGATGTGTATATCCTCTTTTCCATTTGTATTCGACTTCCACAGGACCATTAATCGTTTTCCTTACATCATATTTCCAAACAGATATACAATCTTCGTCCTCATAAACAACTTCCCATTTTATTTTGGTAGTTTGTGTGGGTGTTGGGGTCTTATTCATTTTAACGTAAAAATTGGTGAGTGGTAAATACTATTCTCAGGTTTCCAATATGATATATCCTCACGTCCTGTTTGTCTTATTGCATCATCCACATGAGGTATTTTCATAGATTCAACTCTAACATTAAATTTATCTTTTAATTTATAAAAAACATCATCTTGTATATGATCACGATCAAGATCATCCTTAGGGTTATTAAAGAAACTAAACACCCCACCAGGGTTTAATATCTCCTCAACATTTGATGCAAAATCAATAATGAGTTCATCCCACGTATCAATATAAACTCCGTCAAATTTGGGGAGATATGGAAGAAATTTTCTCCAATCACCAAATAACAATTTAACATGTTCTTTTTTAGCCCAACCTCTTTTTAGTATTTCGTCTTGAACTCCTGGATGTAATTCAATGATAGTATGACCTTTAATATCGTATCTTTCGATTGCATCATCGATAAATCCCATACCAAAACCAACGTTTAAAATATTACCTCCATTTCTACAGATCTGTTCTGCTTGGAATTCCATTACAGGTTTTTCCCAATCCATCATGATTGCATATGATCCGTCCATTAATCTACCATCATCAGTGTAGTGAATTTCTCTTTCAACATATTGATTCATTTGGCAAATATACAAAAAAAATCCCCTCAGTGTAGAGGGGATTAATTTTTTTAGTCGACAACTTCATCAGATCCTTTCTTCTTGTTGATCCATTTGTCAACAGATCCAATTCCGAAAGATCCCAATACTAACCATAAGAAAGAGTTAAAAATGAATTCATTAATAACTAAATCCTTTCCTAATGATCCTGTAACAATATCTGCAATAGCAAAGATTGTCATCATTAAAAATGCTGCAAAACCTACAACACTTTTTTCATTGATTGAATTGTTGTCGTCAAACAACTGCGCGAAAAATTTCTTCATATCTTGGTAATTTACTTACCAATAAATATCTAAAACTTTACTAAGATACTACAACATTAATTGATGTTCCTGAAACAAATGGTGTTGATGCCGATTGAATCATTTGTGCAGACCTATTCACATTAAGGTTAATAAATGTACCTGATGACTGATAATCTGCAGAAGTTCCTGAGTATATTGCAGTGCTACTTCCTTGACTTATCGTTATTGTTCCACCTGCAATATCTAATGTTGAGAATTGTGATGAATAACTTGTTCCAGCACTATCATTGTTATTAAAATATAATCCTAATGTTCCACCTGTGTAGTTTGGATTATATGTTCCAAGACCTCCGCCAGGTATAAACGCGGTATTACCATTATTTGATGGTGGGCTCATCACTGGTCCATTATTCTCATAATAGAAGAACCATCCCGCACCTCCTATGGTTGGAGTTGGTGTTGGAGTAACCGAAGTTGCGGTCGGAGTTGGTGTTACTCCTGCCCCACCAATTGTAAGAACAAATGATTGTCCTGCACCCGCACCCCAACTATAGTTGTAATTTCCAGTGTTTATTCCTAAACTTGTGAAAGATGAACCTGATAATGTTGTTGTTCCTTGAATAAAATTTCCTGAAGTGTATCCTGAAGGGACTACTAAAGTATTTGTTGGATATAGTCCACTAAACACACCAAAATAATCACCCGTACCTGTAACTGAAGAAGGTCCTCCTCCACCAGTACCAAAGTTTGATGGGTAACTAAATGTCGCTCCTGTATACAATGAAATATCAAGGGCTCCCGATGGACCAATTCCAAATGCCCCTTGTGCTGCTCCTACTCCGCCTGAACCTGAAGTTGTATTTTGTACAAAATCTAAACCTGTTAGATCAAGTGTACCTGAGTAAGACATTAAAATATTAGAACCAGATTCAACAAATGATACTGAGAATGGTGCCGTTGCTGCCGATGTCGGAGTTGGTGTTTGAGTTAATGTTGGTGTCGGTGTTGTAGTCTCCGTATTAGTTGGTGTTTGAGTTAATGTTGGAGTAACTGATGGTGTTTGAGTATTTGTCACACTTGGCGTTGGTGTATTTGTACTGGTTTCTGTTGGCGTTGGGGTAACTCCTACATTAATTTCTGCACTGATATAAACAGTTTGACCTGAAACCCAATTTGTTGATGCTGATTGAATTATAACCGCATTTCCTGTTCCTGCAGTAAGACCTGGTACAGTAATATTCGTACCAAACACGAATCCTGTTCCTGGTACACCTGGAGGTGTTCCTGTATTACCTGACCAGAATTTGAATGCTTGTGTATCTCCAGAGTAAATTGCAGTACTTCCTGTTTGCGTCATTGTAATTGTAACACTTTGACCTGTAAATTGTGAGAAATAACTTGTCCTATCCACACCGTCAGAATCAATTGAATTGAAGTAAATTCCTCTATTACTTATAGTCAATTCATTTGGATTTGTGGTACCTGTTTGAGCAGGAGAAGTAGCATTCATAATTGTATTACCTGTTGTTGGGAAATTATATGGTAGTTGGATTAGATTGAATGAATATCCTGTTACAGGTATTGGACTTGTTGATGGCGTTGGTGTTAATGTTGGAGTAACTGATGGTGTTTGAGTATTAGTCACACTTGGCGTTGGTGTACTTGTTGTTGTTGGTGTAGGTGTTACTAAAGTTGCTTCACATGCCGCACAGTTAACATAGAAAAGAAGTGGTGTTGCTCCATCTGTTGGAGTTGCAACAGTTTTCTCAACAATTCTATAACAACCATTTGGTGTTCCTCCTGTAAATGTAAAGTTAAATACGTCACCAGGTGCTAAAGATGATGGTCCTAAATCAGCAACTAATACGTTCAAGTTGGTACATCCCGAAATTGTAAATGTAGTAACTGAACTTAAGTCAGTTGAAGTTGGTGTTTGAGTCAACGTTGGAGTATTGGTTGGTGTAACCGCAATTGTTGCAGTTGGCGTTGGTGTTATTGTAGTATAACTTGTATAATATCCGTTGGCGTTTAACCAAGTCACCGCATCATTTGTTGTTGCGAATGGAGGTTGACTACTTAAAGATCCCACATAGTTTGCAAGATTTAGAAAAGCACTATCGGTTTTATCTCCGAGAGGTGTTCCCCAAAATCCAACTTGTGCGGTTCCTGTTGCCCCTGATGGAACTGGTTGACCTCCAGGTCTTGCATTACCAATAACATATCTTAAATCTTCGTTAGGTCCACCCCACCATTTTACACCACCATAGTCAGAACTATAATCTACGTTAATATCACCTACGATTAAATCACCGTATTCTGTTGTTCCTGAGATTAATGAACCTGTATTATATGCGAATATTTTCTGAATGATAGCCATGGTATTTTACTTAATAACTTATAAATATACTTTACAGTCCGTATTTGGCTTTATCAGTATTAAATAATGTTAGAATTTCTGCGGTTGAAAGTGATTTACCTTTATAGTATCTGAATTGACCCCAAGTCATCGGAAGATATGAACCATCTCCTTGTATTGATTGACCAATTTGTAAATTAGGTTGTCCTGAGAAAGTATCATTTGTTGTTTGAGAAATTACAGGTGTTGAGTTTCCGTTCACATAAACATAGCTTGTTCCACCTTGTATTACTGTTGTAAACATAGCCCAAGTATTAGCGGTAAATACGTTACTTCCACTTGCAGTGTTATAGTTTTGTGAGTTTCCGTTGAATCCAAAAACTAATCCATTGGTTCCCCCGACACTTAATCTGTATCCATCATATCCACCAGCCTGAGCTTGTTTATTCCAAAGACCATCGTTGTTCGCATATCCTGCAGGTACTTTAGCCCAAATTACAACAGAAATTGGTGTTGATGTGCTGGCAATGTTAATACTCGCATTTTGATTAATATTTGCAATACTATTAGTTCCACCCATAACAATTGTCCCACTATTTGATGATGAGTAAGAATAGTCACCTGATAAAGTACCATTATTACCAGCACCTGAAAGGTCAGTTATTGCGGAACCTGAGCCAGGATAAGATGATGAATTACTAATATCAAAATAAACCACTAAAGTACTTGGTGCTGTAGGTGTTGGAGTTCTTGTTACTGTTGGTGTCACCGTTTGACTTGCAGTTATACTTGGTGTTGGAGTTTGAGTTTTAGTGGTAGTTGGTGTTTGTGTTAAAGTTTGTGTTGGCGTCATTGTTTGGCTCGCAGTTATACTTGGAGTTGGCGTCATTGTTTGGCTTGCAGTTATACTTGGAGTCGGTGTCATCGTTTGTGTAGGTGTAACTGTTGGTGTCATCGTTTGAGTTATTGTAGGTGTAGGAGTAGGTAAATTAAAACTCGTATAATAACCATTACTTTCTAACCATATTTCTGCATCGTTTGTTGTTGCAAACGGAGGCTGATTATTTTTAGCCCCAATATAATTTGCTAAATCTAAAAAGTCTTGGTCTGTTCTACCTTTTGACCTCCAAAATCCAACTTGAGCAGTTCCTGTAAGTCCTGAAGGAACAGGTTGACCTGCAGGTCTTGCATTTCCAATAATATAACCAGTTGTTTCTTCAG
>JAUKPQ010107764.1:0-15813 GCA_032273045.1 Chloridella minuta | reverse complement strand
CAATACGGCAAACTTACACGGGATCAGTACGACAAACATGTACCTACAAAATGGCAAAATCGTTTCCCAATGTTGCTAGATGGGTTCATTATGAACTCTGATGTACGACAGTACAATGGCCCGTTGCAACTAACTGAAATCACTGGTGCTTTTTTTCAAATAATACCAGAAACTGCACATGAATGGGATGCACCTGGATGGGTATTGCCATTCCTGACTGAAAAATCTGCCAAATGCTTTTTACTCAAACAAGTGCCTATATGGATAAGCAGTGTTGACCAAGCTAAAATGGCCAGAGATTTGGGATTTGACCTATTTGATGATCTGGTAGATCATGCATATGATACTGTGGCAGATCCCACTGTAAGACTCAACATGGCGATAGACCAAGTTGAACGACTATGCAACATACCGTTGACACAGTTGATTGAATACCGTGCAGACAATGCAAACAGATTTGACAACAACTACCAACGGCTGTTAGACATCAAATACAATTTAACAGATATAAAACACAAAACAATTTTGTCGGCACTAGACAAATGCCGCACATAATAGCATAATCGCGTTATGATTGACTATGACATTAACAAAGGAAACACTGTGAGCCAAGATCAACTTAAACCCTATCAATGGCTAGCATGGATTGCCACAGCTCTATTGGTTGTTGCAGCACTGCTTAGCAGCATTGTACCCGAATGGCATTGGCATCATGTGCCGTTTATTATTGCCAACACGCTGTGGACGGTCACTGGCTTGTTGTGGAAAGAACGTAGCCTCATTGTGCTAAACGTGTCGATGGTGCTGATATATGTTGCGGGGTTGTTGATACATTAAATGTCTAAGCTAGTTAAAATAGTGTTGGTACAGAACATTGATTGCGATGACCATTACACACAAGCTGTTATCCGTGAAAGCATCAACGACTGGGAAGAAGTCAGCGATGAGGACTTTGTGTTCTTGGAAAAGAACCTCTACCGCATTGTTGATGCACCGTATGGCTTCTATCCAAAATTAATAATCAAAGACCATGTGCCTATTGCACAACGTATTGTCAGTGTTAAAACATTGATAGCAGAAGAACAAGCTGCACAAGCTGCTGAAAAGGAACGTCGCCGATCAGCTGAGCAAGCCAGACAACAAAAGCGCATGTTGAAAAAAGCAGAGAGCGAGTTGGCATTGCTGGAAGAACTCAAAAAGAAATACAAGGACAACGCTTAACATGCTTTGCATTTTTGACGTGGATGGCACACTGACTCCCAGTAGAGGCAGAATAGACGAAACGTTTAGACTATGGTTGCTAAACAATTTTAAACTTCCATATGTGTTGATCACAGGATCAGATCCAGACAAAACACGTGAACAAATTGGCGATGAACTATATGACGACACAGTTGTATACAACTGTTCGGGTAATCATATATTTGATCATGGTAAAGAAGTGTATCGCAGCAATTGGGCCATATCACCAAAGCTGCGCAAATATCTCGAATCAAGATTGAACTCCAGTTCATGGTCAGAGAAAACAGGCCGACACATAGAAGAACGTGCGGGACTCTGCAACTTTAGTGTACTAGGTCGTAACGCCACAATAGATCAACGGCAAGCGTATTATCAATATGATAAAACAGTCGGCGAGCGCAAGCATATTGCTACAGAAATAATGAATACCTGGCCGGATATTGAAGTGGGAGTAGCAGGCGAAACTGGTATTGATATCTGTGCAAAAGGCACTGGTAAAAGCCAATTAATCAATTACGAACGTGGGCGAGATCCTTATCATTTCTTTGGAGATCGTATGGATCCAGCTGGTAATGACTACCCACTTGCCAAAGCAATCTGGGACAACAACCTCGGTCAATGCCATCATGTCAGCAATTGGCAAGAAACTTGGAATATTTTGAGGACTATGTAATGGCCAAAGACACGCCCATACACTACGACATGTTGAAGAAAGAAATAGAAGTAGGCACGTATGCCGTGTCATTTGACAGCAACAGTTTAAAACTATTTGTTGTAGACAAGCTGAATCCCATTATGGTGCGGTTGCGTATTAGCAAAGGGCAGCGTACAGTGCAAAGGTATCCACAGGATCTTATCATAGTTGATAAAGAAATGGTCATGCTAAAAATACTGTCAGATTGAGGGACACACTATGGGCGATATCAGTACCAAAGACTATAATACTAAAAAAGTGCCTATCAAGAACAGCAACACTGGTAAAACAGTGGAAGGCATTTTAGATCGTGCTGCACGTGATGGTAAAACTATTACTGTTATACTTGCCAATCAAAAAGTTATCTTTAACAAGTTGCCAAATCGTCCTGGGCAGTGGGTGTCTAATCAGCTTGGCATGGAATTGATTGCTACCTACACTCCCTGATAAGTACTCTGTGAATTACACGGAGTACTATGATGATATACAGAATCGCAGCATTAATAGTGCTGCTATTTTTACCTGTGCAGACGCTTGCATGGACTCAAACACCGCCATTGCCCGTAGCTGAATGCAGTGCGCAAACGCCGTGGGGTATGCCCAGTGTAAAACCTGGTATGCCTGTTATATGTAGACACGCATATATATTAGAACATGATAACACTGCTAAGATACCAGTGTGGGTTGCATATACACTTACGCCCGCACATGCAGTAGGATGTATACCCCGTACCAATGCATTTGCAGCAGACGACAGTCTTGCAGATCATGAGCGTGCAAAGCTAGATGATTATGCAAAAAGTGGATTTGACATAGGACACATTGCCAATGCAGCAGACATGGCATTTGACAATCAAGCCATGCAGGAAAGCTTTTTACTAACAAACATGAGTCCACAGTTGCCTGGATTGAATCGTGGCATTTGGAAAGTTTTAGAATCCAGTGAACGTGCATGGGCATGGAGCACCAACCATACGCTTACAATCTATGCAGGTAATATCTACACTATAGGCCGTAGTAAAACCATTGGCACCAGTGCAGTAATAGTACCAGACTATCTATATAAGATAGTGATAGACAACACAACAGGTCAAGTACAGGCATTCTTATTCCCACACAGGGAAGGACAAGGTACTGATCTCACTGTGGTATTGAGTACAGTTGCAGAAATAGAAAAGCTAAGTGGTACAGTATTCCCATTGCCACCTGGTGCTGATAAAAACACAAAGACTACGGCAGTCTGGCCGGCGGATTTAAAGGCTGTTGCCGATGCCAAAAAGGCACAATGCAAATGATGTTAACTGTGTATAAATATCAACACAGCATAGGAGAATAACATGGATCTTGTAGACGGATTAAAAGTATATTTGGCAACAAATTTTGCATTTTATCTTAAAACACACAATGCACATTGGAACGTAACAGGTATGTTTTTTCCACAATTTCATGCACTGTTCGGTGAGCAATACGAAGAACTATTTGTACAAGTTGATGTTATTGCAGAAAAAATACGTGAACTAGATACATTTGCACCAGGCAGTATGAGCGAGTATTTGTCATTAAGTCTAATAGATGAGCTAGACGGTGTACTTGATGCCAGAGGCTACGTGGAACGACTGCTTAAAGATCACGAACGTATGATTATATTCCTTAACAGACTGTTTGTCATAGCTGAAGGTGCAAATAATCAGGCTATTATGAATTACATAGCAGAACGACTGGATGCACATGCCAAGGCACGTTGGCAATTGCGTACCATAGTTAATCCAGTTGGCGGATCGTCAGCTATCTAATACAGACTGCATCATTAAGGCAAACAGGTTTGTAGTTTCAGGTTTGCCCCAATCGCCGTGGCCTTGCCAACTGTGTTTAAACGATAGATCCATTTGATCACAACGGGCTTTATCTTCCAGTTTGATTTGCCAATCTGCCTCACTATAGGCATTGGCAGGATCTTTTAACTCGGGTCGTGCCAAACGTCTAGCACGTATACTAGCGTTAGTAGTGTCCTTGCTGTAATCCACAATCATCCAAGGATCCTCAGGCTGTCTAAACTCCCAGGCAAAGTCTGCTGTCCATTTGCCCACAACATCAATGGTGAATTTAAACACTGCATCAAATGGGCATGCAGTATTGCCGCCAAACTCTGCAAAATCTTCCTGCTCGTTGAACCGAATTGTAGCAGTGTATGCACCACGGGCACGCCACAACATACGTAACACAGGCCAAATTTCATTACAAACAGTGTCTGCAAATGGATTTATCTTGGGTGCAAGTATATTGTAATTGAAGTGTTCGTATTCTATTTCGTTCTGCACACTGGGATCTGCAAACACAATGCTGTAAGTGTCTTGCATTTTAGGCCGTGTACTTTTAGCAATCTGTTGTTCTGTGATCAACTGATCTAAAAATATATTAAAGGTTTTAACACGCATCATACGGTGTAGCTTACCCATAGTAAGATCACGACGCATCCATTGCCGCATATAGTAGACTTCCATAAGTCCGAACTTTTCCATATTTTGGCCTACAATGGTATCCAACCCCACACCAAAACCCTGTCCAGGACTGATTACAGTGATGTTGTTGTTGCGATTGCGCCATAGCATGGTCATGGTGTCTGCAAAGTCTTTCAGTGTTTCAGTAGGGAACGCAACAATCCAGTTGGTATAGGCTTCTACACCTGTGGTTTTGCCATCACGGAAATTGGCTTCCATTTCTTCCACAGTAACACGTTTGTCAATTGCATCTAGCACTGCTTGACTGCCGCTTTCACATCCGTAGTTAAGTGCAACACATCCGCTGTCTGCAAGATCCTTAAAGTATTCAAGATCCATACGACCATCACAGCGTGCATAACCTGTCCAATGTATCTGCATGCCTGCTGCTATAATGCCTTTGCAAAATGCACGCAATTCTTTCAAGTTGCCGTTTACCAAGCTGTCAATAAACCAAATAGCATCAACACCATACGTGTCGTATAAGTGCGTGACTTCATCTAGTACACTGCTAGCTTGACGCTGGCGGTAACGATAGAAGTGTGTTTCTTCACAGAACGTGCATTTAGCAGTGCATCCTCGACTGAGTTCGCTGTTGACACCATTGGATATATCGTATTGACTGAAGTCAAAAAAGCTGTAGTCCGGCATAGGTAGCTTGTCTAAGTCCATACGTTCCAGTTCTGGTTGACGCAGAGTAAGCGGTGTTGCGTGAAATATACCTGCTTCAATGTCATCCAGCAGTTGCAGCAGTAGTTTTTCGCCTTCACCATTAATGACGTAGTCGTATTCGGGATCTGGCTTGTAATATTGCGGATGTGTTGCAGAACCACCAACTGCTATCTTTATATGCGGCCAGCGTGCTTTGATCTGCTGTGCTAACCATAATGTGGGAGTTTGATTACAGTAGTAAAGTGTAAATCCAATTAGATCTGGCTGTAATTGTTCAATTTTGTCAAGGTATTGCTCCAGTATAGGTTGCATATGTTGATGTAAGTCGCCAAAGTATTGTGGTGCCATCCAATGCCAATCACGCATGCCATCCCAGGGATCATAGTCTACACTTGTCCATGCACCTGTTTGAAAGTCTCGCCTTGCTGCAACATTAACGTCCCAGATATGTGTTTCATATCCTGCAGCACGAGTAACCGATCCAAGCCTGGCAAGATTGTATGGTGGGAATTTGTGTGCCCATTCCGGCAGCAACATCAACAACAATTTGGTATTGTGTGTTGCCGGTTTGACTTCCACCGGTGTTAGATTATGCTGTGGTTTACGTTTAGCCCAAGGTTCCATAGCTGTAAGCATACGCTGATGCCTGTCGTCTGCATCAAATTTTGGAACAGGTGTTGAATGATCTATTTTGCCAAATTCTTTCATGTAAAAGTATGCGACATGTGTGGATATTCTGCAATATACACATAGACATTTGATATTTGTAGTAATATACTAGGCACAGTTGAAACTGCATAGAGCCGAATAGCCATGAACAATTACGAGATCAAACATGTATCTTACTATGAACCGGGCAATAAAATCTGGGGATGGATGATACCCACTGCTGCAAGCAATATTAAAAACCATAACCAAATTGCTTATGCATTTTGGGCGGTTGTTGGCAAGACTGTTAGCCTTAATAAACATACCGGTTGGAAGCCTGCTATTCAAATGGCACAGCTTGAAAAGAAAAAAGCTGACAATAAGTATGTACAGCTTACGGAAGAGCAAATTACAGAGATGTGGCCTGATTTGCACGATGCCATTGAGCAACGTATGCTGTTTATGACTCTATCAGATGGATTTAACTAGTGAACAAAGACGCAGTTACAGTTACCGATGCCGCAAAGCAGCACATCTGTACCATACTTGCAAACAATCCCGGTAAGCATTTGCGTGTCGGGGTTGACAACAAAGGCTGTAGCGGACACAAGTACACCTACTCATTACGTGAGTGGGATCAATATGCCAAGTTTGACGAAGTTGTCAATTGGACAGGTGGACGTCTTGTTATAGACGGTGCCAGTATCCTTAGTCTCATTGGCAGCATACTGGATCTTAAAACAAATCAATTCGAGTCACAATTAATATGGTCAAACCCTTTAGCAGTGAACCTTTGTGGGTGCGGGGAGAGTTTCCAATTGGTGTCGGATCAAACGGCGTAAGCATTCGCTGGACCCAAAAACTCTACTACGGCACTTATACGCATACGGCTAGATTTATAGTACCGTTGGTACAAGATCCTGCTCATGCTGCACGTAAAATGTCAGAAGTTGACATCGCTGCATGGTGCAGCGATAATATAGCACGACGTTATCGCAAACGCGAAGGTCGGCATCGCAAATATTCAGAGTACAGCATCTACTGCGGTAAAGAAGAATACTTGCAATTAACAGCAGAATTCGGCAAATATCTTGTTGAGCAGGGTATGCCGTTTGATGACCGTGCTGCTGAGTATTTGCAGCAAGGTATTGAACTTGAATTACGCGACCATTTGTTTTACAACAAGTATCGTTATTCTGTTAAAATGTACATACATGATTGTGGGCGATTCAATGTTCTCGTTTGGGCAATTGACAACATGGGTGTTGACAAAGAACGCTATTCAGTAACACATGGTCATGTGCATCCATATTTCTATGTTAGAGATGAAATGGAATTAATGCAACTACGTATGGCACTGGGCGAATATATCAAAGGTATAACTCGCATTTACTTGGAAGATGAGGTTGTGAAACTTATCCAATAAATATGGTGTATTGGATGAATCATGACCACACCTATCTGGATAACCCCCGGCAATCTAGGTTCCTATATAGAAACCTACAGTTTTAACGTGACGCCATTGGTGATCGCGTTCTATGCTGCTACTGGCAGCGTTGTAACAAGACTGAATGGCAGTTTGCCAGAGTCGTTGCGATGGACTCAACAAAACAATACAGTGGTTATAACAGGTGAAAGTGTAAACATTTACACACCTGTGCTTGGTCAAATAACATGGCGTATTACAGATACCGCTGGTCAAGTTTCAGATCGCACATATGCGATTACTATTACACCTGTTGAAAACGCCCCTAGCTGGGTAGGACAAACACAATTTTTAGGTTATGCAGCCAGTGCTGGCACAGATACCTATACTGTAGTTGCACATAGCGACACTACAACACCTATTGTCTATAGCATACCTGAATTTACACCACCTGCTGGGTTGAGTATCAACAGTCAAACTGGGGTTGTTACCTATGCTGCACCCAGTGTGGTATATGATGTAACTACTGCATTTACTGTTAGAGCTACAACTGGTACACTATATAGTGATTTACCGGTGACAATAGTTATATTAACTGTTCCGCATGCGCCAGCCTGGATAACCGACAGTGGACTTATATCAGAAGTACTCGAGAATCAATTTGTAGAAGTACCTATTGAAGCATACGACAGCAGCGGTAGTGCAATCAGCTACAGTGTGATATCTAGTACACCATCATTTCCATTTACATTGCTTAGTAACAGCGCAGTATCTAATCAAGCCGTGATATATGGATCACCGCCTGTGTTGTATACAACAACAGTTTATCAGTTTGCAATAACTGCAACCAGTATCAATGGTGCATCTACGAGAACATTTGATATAATTGTCAATCCAAACAGTATAGGTGCATTACTGTATTGGAAAAATACATCAGCAGATCTTGGAACAGTATTAGATGGCAGATACCAAACCCTGGATGTCAGTGCAGTTAGTACAACCGATACAGTTGTATACAGTATTGTAGGAGGTATATTACCTCGTACTATGACATTGAATAGATCACAGGGTGTTATCTGTGGATTTATGGAGTTTCAAACTAGAGATCGAGATTATTTCTTTGATGTTCGTGCAGATGATGGATTGCAAGTTATACAACGTAGATTTCAAGTCACTGTTAAACAGGGCGTAAAGGCTCCATATATGGGTATTACAATACCTCTAGAAGGTCCGTTAAAAGATACCTATTACAATTATGTTGGTACTGTAATTAATAGCAACTGGGTTCCCAATAGCAACAGTACTCCGCAAGAAATACTGTTTACACCATATGTGCAGTTAATAAATGGCTTAGACTACGCTATAGACAATCCGTCTACAGCAATGAATTTTGCAAATTTACATTTATATACCAGCGAAGTTATGATAAGTGCAGTGACCAATGTCAATGTTAGCCCATCAACTACGTTATTTTATAGTCCAATTTTAGATAATGCACAGGGTGCAAATAGCAGTATAGCACAAGTTGCAAATGTAATTGCAACCAGTACAGACACTGTCGCTGTTACAAAAGGCACAGTAACGTTTTACACAAACTCTCGCACCACAGCGGCAGGTAGTATTGTATACGGTACACAATTAAAAATAGTAGACGTTAACAATCCTACTATTTGGATGCAAGGTCCTGTTACAACTATCAGTAGCTATGCAATAACAATAGATAGTACGTTAACCAGTGGGTCTGGTACTCGCAGTAATTGGACCATATACTTTGCACCTGTATATCCACCAAGTCTTGAAAATATACGTAATGATCTTATTGCAAGTATGGGTTGGGTAACTGGTGGACTGGGAAGTGGTTCAGAGTTACAGGCAATTGTAGACGTAGTTACCACCGGTATCAGCAGTGTAAACGTAATATATCCGGGCAGTGGATATTTGTATTCACCAGAAATCACAGTATCAGGCGGTGTTAATGCTGCAGTAGTAGCCAGTAACTTAACTGTAGTCGGTTATACTATTCATAATGCTGGCAATAATTGGATAACTGGTACAGAAATTACATTAACACCGCCTAATAACAGTCCTGCTGTAATTACAATAGGCAATGTAACCAGTTCTGGCGGTATTGTAGATTTAACCATCACTGATGGTGGAAACTATACGGAATGGCCCGCCGGTGATATGCTGTTAGTAACAGTCTTGGGACAAGTGGCATCCGTTGACTTTAATCTTGGTATATTGGATTGCAGAGTTGTAGATCCTGGCAGTGGATATACAACCGATACTGTTAGTGTAGATGCCAACGGACGAGAGCTATTGCCAGACTGGCAGCAGACATGGTCACCTTATTTAGGTATAGGTACCGTATATACTGCCAATGGTGCAGACGTGGTTACTCGCGAAACTGCCAATATCACATCACAATTGTATTATCAACGGTGGCCGTTGCAACATATGATATTGGAATTGCAAGGCATATCATGGACAGGTGATACTACCTTTGATGGTCTGCAGACTCAATGGGATGGCGGTACTACATTCTTTGCAGAATGGCTAGAACCAAAGGATACTATATTTGATACAAACTTAGAACTATTTGATCAGGGTAATACCAGATTCGACGATGATTACGTGTTATGGCAACAGCTTGCATATTTGACATGGGGTACAACACTGTTTGACCGAGAATTCACAATTTTTGATCTATACAGCACAATATTTGATCCAGGATTTACTTCTACACAGAGTATAACTCTGCTAAGACGACTGTTACGTGTGATAACTCCGCAAATCAGTGGTCACAATGTCGTTGTTTAATCGCAGTGCTGTGCCTGCAATAAATACTAGACGATACACAGCACATAGTGAACCATGACCTCTAATATAAACATCAGCGGCATTAACGTTAATTTTCCGGTACCGGGTATCAGCAATGATAGCGTGGGCTTCCGTGACAACTTTGCCAACATAGCAGCAGCATTTAGTACAGCCAGCAGCGAAATTTCTGCGCTACAAGTTGTTGCTGCAAACGGAACAGGTCCCACTGGGCCAACTGGATATACAGGTTCAACGGGTGCACCTGGCACAGCAGCTAATACAGGTGCAACTGGTCCAGCTGGTTCGAACGGGGTAACAGGTGCAACAGGATCTAGTGTAACAGGCGCAACTGGCGCTAGCGGTACAATAGGTAGGACTGGACCTACTGGTGCAAGTGGTGCAACTGGATTTACAGGCGCAACAGGTTCGCCGGGTACAGCAGCCAATACAGGTGCAACTGGTCCGTCCGGTACAACAGGTCCGACTGGTCCTGCTATCATGGCAGGTGCGGTAGTATATACGCAAGTGTCTCCTGCTACTGTATGGACAATAAATCATTATCTAGGCTATCAATATGTCAATGTACAAGTTATTGACATAGATGATCTTGGTATACCAGATACAGAATATTTGTTATCATTTATTGATATTGATACATTACAAATTAACTTTACAGTTGCTACGGCCGGATATGCTGCTGTAACATCAGGCGGCGGTTTACAAGGGCCGTCGGGTGGTACAGGTCCAACTGGTATTAGAGGATCTACAGGTCCTGCAGGTGGTCCCGTTGGACCAACTGGTATTACGGGACCAACAGGTCCGGGCGTGGGCGCAACTGGTCCAACTGGCTACACAGGATTCACTGGTCCAACAGGTGAAACTGGTGCTACAGGTGCTACAGGTATACCAGGTACAGCAGTTAACACAGGTGCAACTGGTTCAACTGGACCAACTGGCTTCACAGGCCCAATAGGTCCTCAAGGTATACAAGGTCTTCGCGGATATACAGGTGGCACAGGTGTTACTGGTTATACTGGCGCAACAGGTGCAACATCTACGGTAACAGGCCCAACCGGTCCACAAGGTACAGGGCCAACTGGGTATACGGGTGTAACTGGACCAACTGGTGTTACAGGTCCAAATGGATTGTTAGGCCCAACTGGCTATACAGGTTACACAGGTTATACAGGCCCAACAGGCGCAAGCAGTGTAGTAACTGGTCCAACTGGGTATACAGGTATAACCGGTGCAACAGGAAGAACTGGTCCAACTGGTGTTAGAGGTCAGACTGGTGCAACCGGTTCTCCAAGTACAATTACTGGTCCTCGCGGATTAACAGGTACAATAGGTCCGCAAGGTGATGCAGGTCCAACCGGCGCAACTGGCGGAATGGGAAGTACCGGCGCAACAGGTGTTACCGGTCCAAGTGGTGGTCCAATAGGCCCTACTGGTGTTACTGGTCCAACCGGTATTGCAGGCATAGTTGGTGCTACAGGTGCTACAGGTGCTACAAGTACTGTAACAGGTCCAACTGGCCCATTAGGCGGCCCTACAGGTAGTGTAGGTTCAACTGGAGCCACAGGTGCGTCCGGTGCAACTGGAGCCACAGGTGTAACAGGTCCGACTTCAACAGTAGTTGGGCCAACAGGTCCGCTAAGTACAGGTCCAACTGGCGCAACAGGCTTTGGTACACAAGGTCCAACAGGTGCAACCGGAAGAACTGGTGCAACAGGTCCTGCCCAAACCGGCCCAACTGGCTATACAGGCCCAACCAGTGTTGTAACCGGACCGACTGGTTTCACTGGTGCTACAGGACCAACTGGTGCAACATCAACTGTAACTGGCCCAACTGGTCCAGATGGTACAGGACCAACTGGTGCTACTAGTACCGTAACAGGACCAACCGGATATACAGGTCCGACTAGTGTTGAAACGGGTCCTACTGGATACACCGGTTCTACAGGTGCAACTGGTCCAGATGGTACAGGACCAACTGGTGCTACAAGTACTGTAACGGGTCCAACTGGATATACCGGCGAAACTGGTGCAACTGGTCCCACTGGTGCTACAAGTACTGTAACCGGTCCTACTGGATACACAGGTATTACAGGTGCCACTGGTCCCTTAGGCACAGGTCCAACCGGTGCTACCAGTGTTGTAACAGGTCCAACCGGTCTATCAGGCGTTACTGGTACACGCGGTGCTACAGGACCAACTGGTGCAACATCAATTGTAACCGGCCCAACAGGTCCACTAGGTGGTCCTACAGGCGAAACTGGTGCAACCGGTCCGCTGGGCACAGGCCCAACAGGTGCTACTAGTACTGTAACTGGTCCAACCGGCTACACTGGCGTCACTGGCGCTACTGGTGATACTGGAGTTACAGGTGCTACCAGTACTGTAACCGGTCCAATAGGTTCTACCGGTGCTAACGGCGCTACGGGCGCAACCGGTGCTACATCAACTGTAACAGGTCCAATTGGTTCTACAGGTGTTACAGGCGCAACTGGCGCTACAGGCGAAACTGGTGCTACATCAACTGTAACTGGACCCACTGGTCCTACAGGTGAAACTGGTGCGACTGGTGCCACAGGTGCTACATCAACTGTAACTGGACCCACTGGTCCTGCACCGGCACTGGCACCCGTTAACTGGGCACAAACCAAAGCGTCAATTGTAAACGTACCGTTGGCAAGCTCGTTCCCTGTGTTAATTTCCAACGTGACTATAACACTGGCAAGTGGGCCAGCACAGATTATTGTAGTTGGTGATGCAGAGAACATATCCGCAGCATCTACTGCTAATCTACAGCTTTTCAGAGATACCACTGCAATAGGTTCTAACATATCAACTGAAGGGCTATCTGCACTTTCTAATGATGCATTTGCATTGCAATTTATCGACAATCCAGGCGCTGGCACATATAACTATTCTGCAAAGGTTACTGCACAAACCGGCGGCGCATATAGTTACGGACAAGCCGACGGTATAACAATCAGCGTTGTTGAACTTGCAAACGCAATAGGCAGCACTGGTCCTATTGGTGCAACCGGCGCAACTGGTCCAACCAGTGTTGTAACAGGTCCTACAAGTACAGTTACAGGTCCCACTGGTTATACAGGTAATACTGGACCAACTGGTCCTGCACCAACTGGTCCACTAAATTATGCACAAAATATTGCAAGTGTCACGCTTGTTACAACAACTGGCGCATTTCCTACAATTATATCAAACACAAGCATTACCACACTTGGTAGTCCTGTACAAATTATTGCTGTAGGTGATGCAGAAAATCTCAGTGCTGCATCATCTGCAAGCGTACAACTGTATAGAGATAGCACAGCTATCGGTGGCGTAGTGGTTATGGAATCACTTAGTATCAGTGAAAACAGTCCATTCGCACTGGAATTTATAGATGCACCCGCTGCTGGCACTTATAACTATTCAGTTAAAGTCAATGCATTAACAGGCGGTAACTTCAACTTTGGTCAACAGTCAGGTGCAACAATCAGCACAGTTGAAATGGCCAATGTACGGGGTCCAACTGGTGCTACTGGTACAGGATATTGGACACAGGCTGGCAATGACATCAGCTATGCAACAGGTAATATTCAAGTAACCAATAACACTGTGATATTGCCAGCATTACTCAATGCAATAGACGATGCGGCAGCAGCAACCGCAGGTGTTCCACTTAGTGGTCTATATCATAATGCAGGTGCTGTGCGAATACGATTGGTATAATACCAACTAAATACTGAGCACACGTATTAGGATAGAGCCATGGCAGTAGGCAGTAACGTTAATCCCAACTATCCCATTCCAGGGATAGATCAAAGCAGTAAAGGCTTTAGAGACAACTTCTCTACTATAAAAGTAGAGATTGAAAATCTGCAGAGCAAAAATATTGTATTACAGGGCGACGCAACAGGCAATGCTATAATAGACAGTGGTACTGGTGACATTGTTATCAACACCATAGTAAGTGTATCTAACATTGCAGCCGCAACACCCAACCGATCTATACAATTCAACAATGTAGGTGTGTTAGACGGTGATACACTGTTAACATGGAATGCCAGCAACGTTCTTGTTATTGGATCACAAACGCCAGATACCTATTATACTGTAGATGCCGGACCTACTAAGATACACAACGAACTATTAATATACAGCGATGTAGGCACCAGTTCGTTCACCATTGCCAGTGCATTCGCTCAAAACCCAACTATTGCTATAAACAGTGTAGATAGTAACAGCGTTGGTATGGCCAACATAAACATTTCAAATGCTGATACTGTAACCAATGATCCACTTAATATACAATTTAACAGCGTTACTAGCGGTGTATTCAATGCAAATGGACTAGCAGTTGGCGCATTAGTTAATTCTGCAAATGTACAGCCTGCCATATCGTTAGAAGTATACACTGATTCACAATCATCTGTTGCTGAATTTTATAATCTATTCCCAAACAGTGACAATGGTATACGGATTATCACCACTGATCCAAACAGCACGGCAGGCGTTGTATTACAACAGTCTGACGCAAATAGCGTAGTGGGAATTAGAATAGGACAAACTGGTAACTTTACCATACACACAGGTCTTAATAACGGTGCCAATCTCGACGATAGCAGCCAAGTTGTTACTGTAGATCCCACTGGGCAAGTTGGCATAGGTATACCTGCTCCACAGACACGACTCGATGTAGACGGTGGCATACAATGGGTATTACCTAATACTGCAAATGCCAATCCGCAAAGTACAGACCCTGTGGGTGTAGTTGTTGACAGTTGGACACTGTCGCAGTATCGCAGTTCAGATTATACCCTGCAAGTAACAGCACCAAGTGGCGCAGTTGAAATTACCAAACTGATTGTCATGCACGAAGCTGGTGTTGCATACCAATATATCTATGCTAACCTCAATAACGGCGGCGGTGATCTTGGACCAACTACACTGGGTACTATATCGGCCGATTTGAACGGCAGCGTAATGGAATTAACTTACTCTGGCAATGTGGCAAATACCATTGTCAAACTTGATGCCACATATATAACCATATAAGGATAGAAAATGACTACGACGACTCCAAAGATATTCGGACAGGCCAAGCCAGTAGCAAATGTGGAAACTACACTGCTGACAACTGCATATACATCACAAGCACAACTTAGTATATTTGTTGCAAATCAAAGTGATGTTATAGACAGGTTTAGTATTGAAATCATACCGTTCGATACCAGCCCCGACCTTAGTAGATTCATTGCATACAATACTCCACTAATAGGAAATGGTATATTTGCAGTAAGCAGCGTGTCACTGAATGGTGGTGA
The DNA here is from genome assembly GCA_032273045.1 of Chloridella minuta. NCBI lineage: Eukaryota > Xanthophyceae > Mischococcales > Pleurochloridaceae > Chloridella > Chloridella minuta. The sequence continues at coordinate 474 of JAUKPQ010107764.1, read as the reverse complement.
TCAGGTCATTGTTAGTACTGCAAATGGCGATTGCAGTTTCACCGCAACCGGCTTGCAATTCGACGCTTAAAAATCAGCTATTTGCCGTGTGATATTGCAGTCATGACGTAAATATTAGTGGAGGGAACCGTACATGTCCACTAATATTATAAAGTTCCCAACACTGAAAAAACGTCGTAGACGTTTGACAGACGTACTTGTAGACAGATTAACTCCAACTGAGAATCATATATCACTTGGTACAGTACCATTTACATGTCCGGAATGTAGACAAGTATCCAGTTTTGATTTTACCAATTTGATTTTCAAACATGTTGAATTCTATTGCAATTCATGCGGACATGGTTACAAGGTCAGTAATCCAATGTTTGCAGATTCCGGCAGCAAAGTACACACAGCCAAATACAAAGGTTGATTGTTACTGGTTTACACATTAATATTGTGTTATGACAGAACATCCATTATCAGACGACC
>JAUKPQ010107763.1:0-74886 GCA_032273045.1 Chloridella minuta | reverse complement strand
AGCTCAGATGGTTAGAGCGTAGCATTCATAACGCTAAGGTCGGCAGTTCGATCCTGCCCACTGCTACCACTTATCTTCCCCCCCCCTCCTCTCTCGCTTAAAATTTTTTTAACAAAATTAAAGTTTGCCGCCGCCAGACTCAAGAGCAATATAACAAGCAACCGAGGAGCCCAGCATGAACCGCATTTTGGTTGTTGAAGACGAAAAGAAAATGTCCGGCTTTATTCAGCAGGGCCTACTCGAGCAGGGCTATTTGGTCGACGTCGCCGATCACCCTCGCCAGGCCCAAGACCTCGTCCATAATGTTTCCTACGATCTTCTTATTCTCGATGTCATGCTGCCGGAGATTGACGGCCTGGAACTTTCTCGCCGTGTGCGTGAGACTGGCTACAACGGACTCGTTCTGATGCTGACGGCCCTCAACACCACTCGCGATAAAGTCGCGGGCCTCGATGCTGGTGCGGATGACTACCTCACCAAGCCTTTTGACTTCAACGAGCTACTCGCTCGTGTGCGCGCCCTTCTGCGCCGCCGCGGGGAAGCCACCACAACACTGACGAATGGTGATTTGGTGATGGACCTCATCAAGCGCTCTATCACACGCGAAGGTAAAAGTGTCGAACTCACCTCTAAAGAGTTTAGCCTGCTCGAGCTTTTCATGCGCAACGTAGATAAAGTATTGGACCGCAACACGATCGCAAAACAAGTCTGGGGCACGGAATTTGATCCCGACTCCAACGTCATCGACGTTTACGTTAATCACTTGCGCAAAAAAATGGACCAGAGCTTCTCACGCAAGCTTTTAAGGACTATCGTGGGACATGGCTACATTCTTTCAAAGAACCAATAAGTTTACCCGCGGAATACGCTTTCGATTATCGATGGTCTATTCCGCGCTGTTTGGTGTCTGTCTCGTCGTGATCTCTTTATTTGTCACCGGTGAGTACCTCGAGTTTGCCCGTGATGAGCACGATCAGTTCTTGCGCAACTTCGCCATCGACCTTTCACAGTTCGTGACCCCGGGGCAGAACGCGGATCAGGTGGCCCTCGACGTTCCGCTCTCCGAGAAGATCAAATACTTCCCTTTCGTTATTCAAAACACCGCCGTGACGGTTCGCCGCATGGACGGCACGATTCTTTATCGCAATCGTCCAGACATCAAAATTCCTTTTGAGTTGGGCCTGGCCACCCAAAGTGGTTACTCCCACCGCCACATGGACTTCTTGCTTCCCACCGGAGTGAAGATGCGGGGAGTGAATGTGCGGGTGCCACATGAACCCGAAGATTTTATTATTCAAGTCGCCAGCACCGTTGAAAACCTCACGATACAACAAGATCGCCACCTGTTTTTCTTGCTGTTGATTATTCCGCTGTCGATTTTAGTCACCGCCTTTACTTCCACGATTGTAGCAGGCAAAGCGCTTGATCCGATCCGCGCGACGATCCAAAGGATGGAAGAACTTCTCAAAACTGAGTCCTACCGCTCTCTCCCTGTACCGGATACCCACGATGAGATCGCCGATTTGACTCGTACCTATAACAATATGCTCGCCCGCGTGAAAAAGACGCTCGAGGCGCAGGACCAGTTTGTTGCCCACGCCTCTCACCAGCTCAACACGCCGCTGGCCATCATGCGCGGCGAACTGGAAGTTCTTCTCTCAAAGAATCGCTCGCCCGAAGAAACTCAGCGCTTCCATGAAAGTCTCGCGCAAGAACTCGAACGCATGGGTCAACTGGTGCGCGACATGCTGCTGGTGTCGCGCGTGGAGGCCGGTAAAGCGCACTTTCGTTTTGCTTCGGTACGATTAGATGAAGTGGTGACAGAAACAGTCGCGCGTCTCGCCCCTCGCGCCAAAGATAAAAGTATCGCTCTCAAGCTCGATCTCGACCCGGCGCTGATGGATAACGACGTGGCCCTCAATATCACAGGAGAGAGACAGCTGCTGACTTGTCTGTGTGAAAACCTCGTTGAGAACGCCATTAAATACTCACCGCTCAATTCTGTGGTGCAAGTTTCTTTGCGACTCTCCAATGGCGGCGTTTGCCTAGAAGTCAGCGACCACGGGCCCGGTGTGCCCATCGAAGTGCGGCAACGCTTGCAGCGCTCTGAAAGATTTTTCCGCGGTGAACACACCGCCAACATCAGTGGCTCAGGTTTAGGATTGTATTTGGTAGGTAGAATCGCGGAGTACCACAGTAGTCCGCTAGAAATTTTAGATAGAGCGCCCCAGAGTGGAGCGCTCTTTAGAGTGAGTTTTCCTCAGAATCCTAGTGCCTGACGGGCCTCTTTCTGGTGCTTGCGTTTATAGGACTGCAAGGCCCAGTTAAACGTGGCCGGGCGCCAATCAGTCGCCGGTGTCGTCGGTGTCTTGTACTTCATGCCCTTATCTTCGTAGAAACCGATTTCCAGCGGCATGTAGACCGACTTCGGGGCCGTGGTGAAATAGCACTGATGTTTTGCATTCTCAACGTTGCGATAGACGTTCGTTGAGTTACGGTCAATCACGTAATCTTGAGGCTCATTCAATTCCTGGCAGGTCTCAGGATTCTTCATCAAAGATGATGTCCACTCTTGCAACGGCATCGCTTTGTCAGTGAAGGTCGCATCCATCACCCACAACTCGCCATTCACACGAACCGCTGGAGCGACGTGGAACCACCAGGTGAAAGGACGGTTGAAAAAGCCGCCGGTCACCACGTGTTTCATCTGAAATTTGTAGGTGAAGAACAGGTAGACCTTTTCCATAGAGACTTGGTGAATCCGCTCGGCACGGAGGGCCCACATATGGGCGCGCTCGAAGCATTCCGACTTCACTTCCATTTTGGCGTTCTCTTTTTTGAGATCGCTGAAGAGCTCCTGGGCCTCTTCTTCAGAGATATCCTGAGAAGTGCTGGGGTAAAGTTGCGCCCATGCGGGCAGCGTCAGAGTGAGAAAGCTTAAAGCCATCAGTAAACGCACGAGTAACTCCTTGATTGGTACGGCGCAATAATACCCTAAACAGGCCGATTTCGCGGCGCGTGAGTCTTTTTTACATATGTCGAATTTTTTGACAGCATTGTAAGATCTTGTAAGAAATCCGTTGACTAACCCCTCGGAACTTCACTAAACATTCACACTCCAAATAGGCGCGCCTCTTGCTAGGTAAGGGCAAACCCAAAACGTGTGAACCCAAGACCCTGGTCTTGAAACAATTACATGGTTTGGGTCTGTTTTACGCACTGCATGAGTTAACGAGTTAGAATTTCGGCAAACGGTCCATACAAAGAGGTTCAACGTGTCTAAAGCTAAAAACCAACGTCGTCTGAGCTATGACCCTAACTTGGGCTTTATCGGCCAAGTGAAAGTGGATGTCTCTAACTACATTTTTAGTTCCCACCGTAAGCGCAGCTCTTATGCGCATACTCGTCTCCTCGTAAGAGACCTCCTGGGACGTGACATTAATGATCATCATTCTGAGTCGCAGAAGCTCACGAAGTTTATCCGTAAGCGCGACCTCACTTTCCAAAAATCTACTAAAGACGGTTCATACCGCATCTTCACTGTTCCCTGCACCACAACTGTCGTGCCGTTGCAGAAGACCATGTTCAACAACATTGAGCGTGCGGCCCAGACTTTGATCGTGTCTTTGCGTGCGGTCATCCAAGACATCTACGGCTCGAAGTCTGTGAAAGACTCGGCGTTTGTTAAATCACTTCCAAAAGACGTGCGTGCGATCTTCATCGACGCCGTCGAATCATCACCGAACTACTTCCAACAGCTCCACCACCCGAACATGAAGAAATACCCTTTCTTCGATAACGTCGGTTTGGATCTGGTTTTGGTTGAAGATTATATCAATGAGTCAGGCAGTTTCGAGAAGCTCTTGAAGGCCGGCAAAATTGATGAACTTCCTTTGCCTTTCCGTATTCTTGAATTGAACGCTGGTTCTCCATCTGGCGCTTCCAACAATATGAACGTGCTTGAAGGCCTCTACGAGCAATCACCGGCGACACTTGAAGGTCTTGGCAAATTGATGCCGAACGATCATTTCAAAGTTCTCGCTGAAACCTACAAGACCCTAGGCGAAGACTGGACTGGCATCAAAGACGGCATCCAAGTGATCTTGCCACCGGGCGGTTTGAACGGTGCTGCACCAGAAATCCACAACCTCGCCGCTTACTCGGGCATGGTTTACGCTGACCCAGTCCAGTTGTTCTGCGATGACAAAGGCCACATTCGCCTTCGCACGATCAACGGTTCGAACCCAATTGTGACGGCGATCTACTCGCGCATCAACGCTGACTCAGCGTTGTTTGATCCAGACAAAGACCTCATCCTGCGCGATGCAGACTCGGGCGAACCAATCTACTTGCGCGATTCATTGAAGCTTGGCAAAGACGGTAAAGCTCCGTTGGTACTTGATGTCGACGGCAATCCGATTCCTTTGCAGTCAGACTACGCGATTCCTAATCTCTTGAACGCCATCATCGAGCGCCGCATCTACATGGGCGGCCTCAACCGTATCCTCGATAACAAGATCATCCTCGCTGCTTTGACCACCTACGCTCCGAAGTTCTTCGAGAAGCGTTTGCGCGAATTGGGTCTTGAGCCAGCAGGTGCTCGCATCACTCCTCCAGAAACGTTGCCGTCATGCGCGGCTTCAGTGGCGATCATTGAGAAGAACCCGGAAGAATGGGTTATCAAAGCTCCAAACTTGTCGGGCGGTACTGGTGTTTACATCATGAAGACCATGCCGAAAGAGAAGAAAGAAGAAGTGCTCGAAATGGCACGCAAGGCCCCACAGAGTTTTGCTTACCAAAAATTGGTGAAGATCGCGCGTATACCAGTGACGACTCAGAACGGTAAAGAAGGCACCCGTTTCGCCAACCTCGCAGCTGACATCCGCTTGTGGGTGTTCTACGGCGGCGGCGCGAAAGCTCTTCCAAAAATGACCCATAACGCTCTCGTGCGCTACGCTCCTCAAGAGCGCGGCCCGATGAGCTCAATCGTGAACACCTCTAAAGGCGGCGGCTACGCTCCTTTCGTGGTTGTTGATGACATGAACCACCCAGAATCAGTGACCGCAGCGGAGTTGGTGCGCCCGAAGTACCCAGCTCCATTGATGACTCACTTGCCGATGTTCGTGGCCGCTCAATTGATCCAGGTTTCTCGCTTGGCCCTTGAGATCCGCAAACAACTCGTGACCGGGACAGCTGATAGCTACGAGCTCTTGGGCATCACGCTTTCATTGAAGCTCCAGTGCCGTGAGATCATGAGCTTCCTCAACCCGCGCGCCATTGAGCCGGTTTATAAGTTGATCGACACGCTTGAAGCGAAACAAGCAAAGAAAGAAATCGCGGCATACTTCCAACTCGTGCACGGTAACCACATCAAGATGGTTTCAGTCCTTCAACGTTTGGAAGCTTCTAACAAGTTGCCGAAAGGCTTCCGTGATGCGCTTGATCAGTTGAACATTCTCAACGATGACATCGTCTCTCAGCATTACTCAGAAGAGCACCGCAAAGCTGATAAGAAAGCGTTGAAGGTCGTTCGCGAAATGCTCATGAGCAAGATCGGCACTCAGAAGAAATCTGTCTCTGACGCGAAACTGGTCATGGCACTTTTGGTATCAAGCATCAACGCTCGCTTCCCACACGAATCTTTGGGCGGCAAGACGGCCGCGAACATGTTGAAGATGATCGAAGGCTTCATGCAGATCGTCCGTGAGCGCTTGCAGAACTCTGAGAAAGCCATCGAGTTCGCTAAACTCTTTAACCTCGATACCGCTCACCCAGAGCTCGCATTTGAGACCTTCGGCTTGAAAGACTCTATCAGCACGCAGATGTTGACCGCTTCTCAGCGTGAATTCGCGACCGGTGAATTGTTGACTGAGACCGAGTTCGTTTCAACGGACCTGAAAGCCGCGCGAGCTGCTTGGTTGCCAGTGATTGCTGAAGCCAACGCGATCAAAGACCTTAAAGAGCGCCAGAAGTTCTTGAACCGCAAGCGCGTCGCTCACTTCAAGAAGTTCCCGATGCTCGCTCGTTACCAAGAATTGATGAACCAGCCGAGCGCGTCTGTTGCAGAATTGATCGAGCTTATGCCGGTCATGCCTTACGCGCACTACAACTTGGATCAGTTCGCTAAAAAGCAAGGCCTCTCTATCGAAGCCATGTTCGCCAACACCCTCACGCCGAACAAGATCTCGATCTTGAGCAGCAAAGAGATCCGCGACAACCACTTGTCGGCTAAAGAACACGCCGGCGAATGTTTCGCGAAGAAACGTAAGTCACACGGCCTCTTCTCAGACTCAGATATCTTCATCTGGATCCGTAAAGAGCTCGATCCTTTGACCCAGATCTACACCGCTGGCCACGAGGTGATCCACTATCACCAGATCGAAGAAACCACTCGCATGGAAGCCAACGCGCTTTCAAACGGTGCCATCGCGCAAGCTTACTTCTTGAACTTCTACGGTAACTTCCTCGGCATCTCGAATGCTTCGTTGGAAGGTTTGTCGCTCGATATCGCAGTAGAACGCCAGCCGCTCTACGGTCTTGCTGACCGCATGGTTCCTCACTTCTTCTCGGGAGTTGTGACGGAAGTGCGCCAGTCGATCAACACCAGCCGTGAAGCTCACGACAAGATGCTCGATAAGTACGGTTCATTGTTTGGCTACATGATGCCTAACTCAAGCCAGGTGCGCGTGAAAGCCTTGCAAGAAATCTTGCCAGCTCTCGAGAACGCCAAGAACATCCGTTTCGCCAAAGAGCTCGGTCTCGACGTGCGCTGGGATGAGATCCGCTCAGCTCTTCCTTCAGCGAACACCGCTCAAGTGAAAGCCGCGACTCCAAAAATTGAGCGCGCCATCAAGACGGCCGCAGTGGACTACGAAGCGTTGATCGCCATCGGCAATCACCAGTTCTACGGTGTGGCCTTTGGTTACAAGATTCCAGCCAAAGAGACCCTTAAACTTCGCCCGATCTTGGGAGTCGTTTCTTTAGGTAATAGTTACAACCAGACTCAGCAGCAACAGCAATAAGGGTACTCTAAGTCTTATGGAAACAACTATCGACCAAGCTCCACCCGTCTCTGAGGGACTCAAATTCCTCTTGGGCCAAAGTCACACGGCGCTCTTCGCATTGCTCGAAGAGGTGATCGCTGACGGCGGCGTCGGGCACGTGGGCGTTAAAGAGAACGTTAAAGTCATGCGTGCTGAAGGGCACGCTGCGGGCTTCCAGTACTCAAGTGAGGGCTGGATTCAAGGCCATATGTTACTCTCGTTGCTTCCAAAAGGCGGCTTCGCTCTTCACACCGCTCTCGCGCAAGACGGCTTCATCGCCGAGAAGTGGGATCTGTATGATGACAAAGGTGAGCTGACGCAAACCCGGTTTGAAGCTCCCGAGTCTATCGCGGCTGGCGATATGATGGAGATGGACCTCACGTGCCCGGTACTCGATATCCTTTATAACTTCCTTGCGACTGAATACGACAAGGCCGGCAACGAAGCCGTTCGCTCACACCAGGTTCACGCGGTAGAGCGCTTCTTGCGCTTGCACTACAAGGGCCACAACGCTGAACGCCGTCGCGATCCGTTGATCCGCCACGTATTCCACAAGCAACTCATCATTGAAGCTGATCCGGTCCTGAACTGGGAAGAGCGCCAGACTGTTTACACGAACCTTACTGAGAAACTTAAGCGCGTCTTGCTCGTAAAGCGCCGCGCTCATGGCCGTGGGACTCTGTCACAAAACTTTGAACTTTTGCGTTTCCGCTGGGCGGCCTTCGCTCGTCGTTTTAAAGCACGTCCCGTTGATAACTTCCTGGGACTCTTGTACCGCTACACCATCGCCAAGATCTTGTGGTTCATCACGACAGTGAAGAGCAACTTAGGTTACTCGGTCGCACTCGCGGTGTACGGCCCGTTCACGTACTACTTCATCACCATGCCGATGAACCCACATGCCATGCAAGCAGTAGGTCGCGTGCGTTCGGCGTACCTCGATATGAAGAGCGTGATGACACCTTCAGAACCTGTCGTTGCAACAGCAACAGCTGCTGCACCAGTCGTCGTGACTCAAACGGTACAAACTCAGGCCGCCAGTCCGATCAGTAATGCTCCAGCGATGCCGAATCCCAACATCATCGGCATCTCGCAGATCGCTTTAGGAACACGCCCAAGCTATCCGCTCACCATGAGCGGGAACACGAATCAATACGCGCCTTCGCACTTGAATCTCTTGATGACCTCAGACGTTCCACCCGTCGACGAAATCAGCTGGAACGAGCGCATGGGTAACTTCAAGCAGATGCAGATCGCGTTCGAAGAAGCTTTGGAGTTCGCCCCTCGGATGGGTCGTCTCGAGCAGCTCGAAACGCAGTACAACTTCCCGATGGTGGTCGAGAGTGCTTGGGAAGAGATGGAACGTTACAACAACCGCATCTTCAAGCTCCGCCAGAAACAACCGAACCTGAGTCCGAAGCTGAAGCAGTTCCTTACGAACGAAGTCAACCGCACGCAGCAACTTGAGTTGTACCTGTGGGACCGTTTGGCGCGCTTCATTCTTGATCAGCCGTACGTCATGCTCGACCAGGACCAAGAGCAGAGACGCAACGACTACTACATCGGCCGCTCGTTTGTGTTCATGGAAGAGATGACCCAAGTTCTTGGCTGGCGCTACCCGGATTTCAAAAAGCCCCACGGCTACGACAAGATCGTCCGGGCCGCTGGAAAGTACAAAGCGGAGCGCAAAGAAACCGGCAACATCATGTCGAACCTGAAAGCGAATTCAGACTTGTTCCGTCAAAAAGATGCGTTCTCAACCGCCGAGTTCCGCTCAACCATGAAGCGCCAGTGGGAGATCCTCTATCTGCAGAATGCCAAAGCAGAGGAAGCGTCCAACAACGGCTTGAACATGTATATCTGGAGCATTCGTAACACGGTGTGGGTTTTACAATCACTTTACTCGGCTAAGCGCCAAGAACTCGAGTTGTTAGTTGAGCGTGATGTCGATGGGCAACTTGATGGAATGGGACTTGCGGATCTCGCAAAAACTGAGATGCTACAAGAGACCCTTTTCCATAATCTCACCCTGGAATGGGTTGGCGTAAAAGAAGAGATCGGCGCCAAACTCGCGAAGGACATTGAAACTGTTCAGCGTCGCGTGGTGATTGAAAACTTGAAAGAGTCGCTTATGGATCGTGCGAAGCTGTTTAACCAACTCAACTCCAATGCGCAGGCCCAGGCCGGCCGATGAGATTTGTTCTTCTCACGGTCGCTCTGCTTTTGGGAGCGACCACCGCCTTCGCCCAACGCGACGGTGGCCGTGACCAGGGTGCCAGTTCCTACGCCGCTTTCACCGCCAACCAGACGCCTCTCATCGACAGTGCCCTCTGGAAAACGCTGACTGAGAAAATCTCACTCTCCTACTATTTCTCTCTGATGGGCCCTTCTCCGGGTCTGCCTTCGGATCAAACCTACAACGTCTTCCTCGAGGGAAATTCGCCTTTGCAGACTTTCCACGCCTTCAACTTGCGCTGGCAGTTCAATCCCGACTGGGCGATGGGTGCCACGCTTTCAGGCATTCACCATTTCACGTCTCCCGTTGAGAACGACGACGGTATCGTCAATGACAATACCGCTGAACTTTTCAATGCGCGGATCTATTTGGCGGTACCAGGATTTGATGTTGGTTTTGCTCGTGCCTTTCATACTTTCTCTATCGAAATTCCTACCACACCAGGCTCGCGAAATGATGAGCTGAAATATGGCCTCGTCGCCTCCCAGTCTCTCGTGTTTGCTCTGCCACCCTCTCGCTTCACTGCAGGTTGGACCACGCAAATCATTCGTTACCGTTACGCTCAAGCGACGCTGCCTCCTCCGTTCATCGGCGGCCTACCGACGCCTTTGCAAACCACCCTGGTCACCATGGGCCCTTATGCTAACTTCCAGCTCGCCCCCCAGTGGCAGATCGCCTCTTTGATTTCTTTTGACTGGGATCAGCGGGGCAATGAGACCGATACTGCTGAGTTCAATAACAACCTCCCCGACCGTGCTCGCTTAGCACTCAACTACTTCTTCCAGACGGCGCCCTTCACCCATGTGGGCGTTTATACCCAGATGCTCACGAAACCCACCACGGATACCACCATCATTGGGTTCGACTTCTCACTGAAGTTCTAAACTCAGGTACTCCTTTGCCTACCTAGTGATGCCTGGCCCTGGGGCTTAAAATCTAGGAATGAAAAAACTCATTTGGCCAATTCTCGCTCTCACACTTACCGCCTGCCAGGACAAAGTCCCTGAACGCTCGACGGCGAATCTCCATGAGCTACCAGCTCCTGAGTTGGGAGAAAGCTGGACCACGAAGAACGAAGACCAAGCGGAGAACATCCTCAATCACACGCGCGACATCGTGAATGAACGCGCGGCCACCAGTGGTGTCATGAATCGGGATGCGCACCCTAAGGCGCACGGCTGTGTGCAAGCGACCTTCACCATCGATAATAAAAATCTTCCGGCCGCTCAGCGCGTGGGTGTCTTCGGTGAAGACCAAAAATCCTACAACGCTTGGGTGCGCTACTCGAACGGTGATCCAGACGGCGCAAAGAAACCGGATGCTGAAAAAGACGTGCGCGGCATGGCCGTGAAGTTGATGAATGTGGCCGATGCCGCCAGCGGTAGCCAAGACTTCCTCATGATCACCGCAAAAGAATTTTTCTCAAAAGACGGCGATGACTATCTCGCTCTCTTCAAAGGCCTCACCGGTGGAACCGCACGTTTGGCGTTGTATGCTCTCACTCACCCCTTGAGTGCGAAGCGCCTCTTGAGTGCACGCGTGCAGATTGCTAACCCCGTTCAGGCCAAGTACTTCAGTTCTGTTCCCTACAAACTCGGTAATCGCTCCATGCGCTTTAAGGCCGAGCCGTGTGTCGCGTCGACTGAAGCAATGCCGGCCAATCCAAGCACACGCTATTTGCAAGAAGTCCTAGTGAAGACCCTGGCGGCCGGCTCCGCTTGCTACAACTTTTTCGTGCAACCCAACCTCGATCCTCAACGCAACCCCGTGGAGGACCCGCGCGTGATTTGGGATGAAAAGAAATCACCTTATATCAAAGTGGCGACTCTCACGATCCCTCAACAGACCGGCATCACATCTGTGGAGCAGACGAACTTCTGCGAGAACCTCAGCATGGACCCATGGCATTCTCATGCGCAAACCCGTCCCTTAGGACAGATCAACCGCATGCGTTCATTGATTTACCGAGAAATTTCGCGGATGCGCCATGATGGCAACCGCACGACGGTGCTGGAGCCCGTGAACCACACGCCGTGTGTGGGAGCGACGGCGGCGCTGTGTGAGACACCAAAAAAATAGGCTCCCGAAGGAGCCTATTTAAAATACAGCTTACGGATTGTAGTTTTCCCAATTCTTGAACGCCTGACGACGGGCCTCCGCCACTTCATCCAAATTCCATCCGAGTTCCTGACGACCTTGAGACTCGAGCAACTCGAGGTCACGTGGTGAGCGGTAGAACATGTTCGCGCGGATCAAGTAGCAGTGCTGTGCTTGTTGATTGAGGCGGTACTCAGAGTAAGTGTTCACGCTGGCGCAGGCTGCGTTGTTTTGCATGAAGTAGTCGGTCCAATTACGCATCTGAGTTGGACCGTTGCTGAAGCTCACATCCATGACGTGCTCGACACTCATATTGTTGTCGGCCACTAAAACCATCGGCGCCACATGGAACCACCACTTGTAGCGGTACTCACGGATGTAGCGTGAGGTGAAGAAAATGAAGATCTTCATCGAATCAACGTTGTAGCGAGTCTTCATGTCGTAGGCCCAACCGTGAGCGCGGTTGAAGCACTGAGAGTTGCGCTTCGTGCGTCCGTCCATGGCATCAAAAATCTTCTGGGCAGTATTGAAATCCAGAACCGACGGGACGAAGTTTTCTTTCTCGTAACCAAAGTTCCCGGTCTCGTTAGACTCGACAACCACATCCAAAAGCTCAACGCCTTTCAAAGAGCCAGTGGCTTCATTGAAATCCACGCGAACAGTACGGTCTTGCTTAACGGCTTCTGTCAGCGCGCTCAAGAGAGCTGTGTCGCGAGCATCTACCCAAAGAACACGGCCTTCTCCTTCGGCCATAACTGGGACTTCCTTCTCGGTGCCCTGAGGCTCGCCCACCTGTGCGAGACGGGTGGTCAGTTCGGCAGCGTGCAGGCCAGGAACCAGCATAGCGAGGGCTAAAGCGCCTATAAGCATCTTTTTCACAGGGTACTCCTTACAGAGGGGTGGACGTTTTGCGGCCTTATAACGTGCCTCGCTAGCGCCTGGCGACATTAAAATGCATAGGGGGTATGAAAAAAGTATAGGTTATTGAAATCTCAACCCAGAAGGGCCCTGAATCTTGATATAAACGCAGTGCATAAAAAATGATTTTTTTCACCCCTAGAGGAGACTCTATGAACCGCTCTCTTAAGCTTTTAGTGTTGGCATCCTGCCTGTCGACCACGGCCGCCCTTGCGCAGGATCCATTGCGCGAGATTTACCCTTTCAAGCCTTATCCCATTGAGGAAGTGCGCGCCAAGATCACTAAAATGACTGAAGACCCTCGCCCACTCATGAACGTGGTTGATATGGAGCGCCGTGGACTCATGGAATCGAGCGCTAAAGCTCAACCCTGGGGTGGCTACTTCTGGGCATTGATCCAAGGGCAAATCGCCAACACATACCAAGACAAAACTTACTTCCGCGTTTGGGAAATGATCGGCTGGGAAGGCAACGTGAAGCGCTGGAAAAAGCGTCGTAACGAAGTCTTGAACAACGTCATGAACCTCGAAGAAAAAGACCTCGCTGAACTTGCCCCATCAGAAAAGTACGACTTGCTAATGGGTGACACGAACTTCGATCTCACCTCTCGTGTTTGGCAGTTTGTTGAGGGCTGGGGTAACGGAAAAAAATGGGGCTTCTTGAGCTCAATCGATATTCCTGCCGGCTACCGTTTGCCGAAATCAAGTAAGCTCATGGCACTTTGGGAAGGGATCTGTCACGGTTGGGCACTCGCTGCAACCGGTTACCCACGTCCCGAAAACACCGTCACAATCACGCTTCCTAACGGTAAGCGCATGCCGTTCTACCCAGATGATATCAAGGCGCTCGTGTCCTTGATGTTCGCGAACTCGATCGTGCAAGACAACGTGGTGGTGGAAGGTCTTCGTTGCCTTGATAAAAACGTTGATACCGATGAGTTCGGACGTAACGTTGATAAATTGCCGACCAAAGAAGGTGAAGAGGTCTTACCTCGTTGCGCTGACGTACACCCGGCCGTATGGCACGCGTCTGTGGTTAACTTGACGGGTATTCAAGGCCGCGCGTTCGTGGTGGAAGTCGATTATCACGCAACAGTGAACAACCACCCACTCTCAGGCTACAAGTATAAATGGTTCAACCCGAAGTCTGGCAGAAACGGCGATCTCTCGAAGTCTGTCATCGACCTCGCTGGCTTCGAAGATGCTTACGCTTCTTCTCGGAGTCCGCTTGCAGTAAAGATCGTCGGTGTTGAAATGGAGATGATCTACACCGATTGGGTAAACCCTAAAGAGAACGAAACCAACTCGACGGAAGACGATAAATTCAAGTCGAAGAAATTCATGTACGACCTCGAGCTCGATGCTCAAGGCAATATCGTCGGCGGCCAGTGGCGTGCAGAAAAAGTGATTGCAATCCGCGACCGCTATTCAAGAGACGAAGAAGAAAATAGATCACGCATCCTTCAGCCGGACTTTTTCTGGGCCCTGCCGAAGAACTTCAACATGTACTTCAAGCCATTGGCGCTTGAGGCCTGGAATGGCAAAGGTCAGACACCAAAGAGCTGGACCGCTCCAGCAAAAGCAGCTCATGGTTTCATCTACAACGTGACTCGCGAATTCGGCTTTAACGAGAAGTGCACCGTGATCCCGGAGGAAGGCAAGCTCACGAAAGAAGTTCCTTGTGAGTTCAAGTACCCACGCCCACAGCCTTTGATCAACGTTGTGAACCAGCTCTTGCAGATGTCTAAGCGTCCATAGTTTTAAATTGAACGAGGGTCCCACTGGGGCCCTCTTTTTTTGTCCTAGGAGTTTTTGTGAAAAACCTCGCCCTGCTTGTCCTCGTCAGCATGACTGCACAAATGGCGGCCGCTAAAGAAATTCCTAAGGACGAAGATTACAAACTTCTGTTGTCGACGACTCCGCTTACGACGCTCGATCAGATCGCTGCTCGTAATCTTAACAGCGGCGCACCGACGCTGGATCTTTGGTCTGGCTCGTACTGGCCGATGTACCAAGGCTCACTCGCGGTCCGCTACCGCAACGCTGCAGTTCGCGAGCTCGGTAAGCAGTCATACAAATACGAAAAATTCGTAGAGCTGCACGCACTACCGGTGGTGGCCGACGAACTCTCCCCGGCCGAAAAATATGATTTGCTCGTTGGAGACTCGGCGAGAACGTTCACCGCGACACAATGGAAAAATGGTAAAGACAATGGCGGAATTGGTGGCGTTCCTACATGGCGTGGAATCTGCGATGGTTGGGCCGCGGCCACGATGACTTGGCCCCGTCCAACGAAGGCCGTCACGCTAACTGCTGCCAATGGCTCTCCGGTGACATTCTACCCAGAAGACATCAAGGCCTTGGGCTCACAGATGCATGCCAAGGGTATCAAGAGAGTCACTTTCCTGGGTCGCCGTTGTAACGGCAGCACTGGATACATCACGGGCGCCTGCGACGAAACCAATCCCGGCGCTTTGCACCTCTCACTCGTAAACCGCGTAGGCGCTGAACGTAAAAGCTTCGTGGTCGATGCGTCTCCAGGCAAAGAAGTTTGGAACTATCCCGTCTCAAAATACGAATTCACGTATGCCCAACCTCTCACAGGCGTCACGAGTGACAACTGGAAAGCGGTGCGCGTTCCGTTGGTTGGCAATGAAGACAAGCTCGTGAAAGGAAAAAAACGTGCTGAGGGCACTGTCTACGTTGTCGCGGTCATCGCGAAAGTGAACACCATGGATATGCGTACGACAAATTTGTTGGCCTACGATGACGCAGCCGCAGACGTGCAACAAGAACTCACTTGGTCCTATGACCTTGAGTTGGATGCCCAGGGTAAAATCTTGGGTGGCGAATGGATGAAGAAAAATGGCCCAGATTTTATTTGGGCGCCTCGTGAAAATAGTCGTCCACTTTCTGTCGCCGAAACACGCACACGTTTGAGCTTTGATGAGACTCGTGGAGTGACTCCGGCCCTGCAGGCAGCAGCGTTGCAAGCTTCAGCTGCGGCCCAACCTCTGGCGGTCATCGTCGATAAATTGTTCGAACTCTCTGTTGAATAAATCCTAGCGTGTACGTTCCTTGGCCAGTCTCACGGCGGCCAAGGCGTTCACTCGGCCCGCTCCATACACATTCGCTTCGCCAATCTTATCCGCGGAATCAACGATGATGCTTTCCACCTGCTTCGGTGTGAACTTCGGATTCACCGAGTACACCAACGCCGCGACTCCTGAAGCGACGGGAGCCGCGTAAGAAGTCCCGCTGCCTGAACGGTAACGATCTGTCGTGGGCTTTGAGTAGACGTTCGTAGAGTAAAGATTATGGCCAGGAGCAACCACATCAATGAACTGGCCGTAGTTTGAGCCACCTGAGGAGAACCAGCTCGTCCGGTAGGTCCAGCGCTTGTCCGAGGCATTGGTAGCACCAACAGCGAAAACGTTGGGATAGTCTGGATAGCTCGCGACCGAACGGTTTTTGCCTTGGTTACCCGCGGCGTAGACCAGCAGTGCGCCTTTATCAGCAGCGTACTTGCCTGCTTCTTGAACGATCGTGCTCTCAATGCCCGTGAAACTCACGTTGATGACTTTGGCGCCTTTGTCGGCCGCCATTTTGATGCAATCGGTGATGAGTTTCATTGTGGCCGAGCCATTGCTGTTCGAGATGCGCAAAGGCAGGATGCGCACACCCGATGCGATGCCGGCCCCACCCAGATCATTACCGACGTGGGCCGCAATCAAACCACCGACGAAAGTTCCGTGAGCAGTCGTCGTGGTATTGTCGGCACGGTTCTCAATCAAGCTCCAACCCGGCAGCACGCGCCCCTTCATGTCTTCGTGATCCACTTGTACGCCTGAATCGCAAACCGCAACGATGATGTCGTTGCTCCCAACCGTGTAATCCCAAGCGAGATCCGAAGAAATCGTTCTGTGGTGCCATTGCTTTTCAGCATCAGCCGCCGGAAAGCTCGCCTCTTTTTCGAGGGTATTGAATTCAACAAATTTAAAGGCACCGGTCTTGAGCATGTCGTCCCGGAGCTGCGCCAGCGTCCCACGACGGGTCTGTTTGTCAGAAGGCTTTAGGACCTCGGCAATGCTGCCGGTGTGGCCCTTAAGTTCGAACTGCTTCAAGAGGCCAGGGGTGACGCCCTTTGTGTCCTTGAATTGATAAAGGAGTTCTCCCGTATGCGCTGGTGTGGCCGCGTGCACTTGGGTTGTAATGAGTGCCAGGGCCGCCAAAGTCCGTTTCAGCATGGGTCCAACTCCCTTGTGCCTTCCTGGCACGATGAGGATCGATCAAGTCATTTCTTACATTTTGGCATGGAGGGCCAAAGTCACTAAGGGAGGGTAAATCTTACCATTCTAATGACATGCAGCATTTTATTGGCCATAACTAAGCCTTATGAATCGTTGGATTTTATATCTTATTGCTATGAGTCTGAGCACAGCCGCAAGTGCGAAAGACATCGTATTACTGTCGGGCTTTGATCCCTTTGGCCAACTTTCTGTCAACAACTCTTGGGTGATTGCGCAGCAAGTTAAAGCGCAACTTATGGCCTCACGTTCGGACGCTGAAGTCGTCACCTGCTTGCTGCCAACGAGCTACAATCGCGCCATTCCTGCTTTCGAAAAATGCCTCAATGAATTGCCAGAAAAACCCACACTCGTGATCTCTCTCGGAGCAGGTCCGTGTAACGTGAAATGGGAAACTCGTGCGCACAATCGCGACCATGATAAAGGGCCAGATAACGATGGCGTCAGTCGCAAACGCCAAGTAATAACACCCGGTGGCCCGGCAGATATTGGCTTGCGTTTGAACTACGGTGCCATGTGGTGCTCACTGACGGCAGAAGAAAAGAAACTTACCTGGGTTTCAACCTCTCCAGAAAATTTTGTATGCAACAACACCGCTTTCCGTTTCACCGAAAGACATCCTGAGCAGATGTACGGTTTCATTCATGTCCCGAACGTGACTTGTGAAAAGAAAACTCCCGACATCACCAAACGCTCGATCGCACTGATCACCAAGATGATAGGCATCCAACTCGACACCCGCGCCTCGCTGACCTCGACGATTGAATGGCCGATGGAATTTAATGACGTTCGTTTGCCGGACACGCGCGACGAAATCCGCACGTTGCTGCGCGGGCCGATCGAAGCCTGCGAAAAAGAATTCCTCGATCGCTGGCGCAAAGATTTTTAAAGCATAGCTGCGAGACGATCACCCAGCGGCCAGGCCGTCACCCAGCCCGTTTTATACAACCCACCCACTGCATACAGATTAGACCCGATGGCCCCCGCCCACGGACGGCGGCCTTTGGTCTGCGCTCTTAGTCCGGTAATGATGTGCGGTTTTCCAGAAGGGAGATCGATATTCACATGGGCCAAGAACTCGTCGCGGATGGCGCTTAGTTCAGCGAGGTGAGGAATGAAGGTCGCATCCCCGCTGACGCTGGTGGCACCTAAGATCAAGCGCTGGAGATCGGCGTGGTAAACACACACGATTCCTTCCAACCCGATGACAAAATCCTTCGCACCGTAGTCGGCATTGTCCCACTGAAAGAAAGATCCTTGCGTGCTCTTCATACTCTCCAAAGGTGAGCCCACGAAGAGTTCCCGCGTCCACTCGCTCCAAGGCCCTGTGGCCATCACGACGACGTCGGCTTCAATTTTTATTCCGCCCATGATGCCGACCTGCCACATATCGCCCACGCGCTCTAGTGAAGTCATGACCGTTTTAATTTTTTCAACTTTGGGTTGCGGAACGCTGGCAAGAAATGTCGCCGGCTCAATAATCCAACCAGGCTCGGTGGTTATGTAGCGGGGAGATTTTTTTGCGCTAAACTGTGAAGTCGAAATTTTTTCGAGATGACCGTAACGACGTTCAGCTTTGTCAGAGTAAACCCAGGAGTGCACGGCAGTTTCTTTTAAACCGGCCCAGCGTTCGCGTGAAAAAAGTGGATGACTGTAGTTCCACATCTCCACAATCTCATCACCCAGGGGACTCAAACCTGGACGAGTGCCTCTGAGTGCTGCGATGGCGGTGGATCTGAGAGACGTCGCGGGTGCCAAATCATCGTTGGCGATTTGAAGAATTGAAGAGAATTTGTCAACATTGGCCTTCTGCGTGAGAGCGAAAAGAAACGCTGTTGCCGCCACTCCCTCGCCTATCACCACTAATCGCGCCATGCTGCTCAATCCCCGTTATTTAATTCTGCTCTCATCCTCTCACAACTGCTTGCCATTGGCACGGGGGGCCCGATAACCTTTTTCTCTCGTAAAAATGCCCAGGAGAACTCATGGCTTTGGATTCAGCTGCACTCATTTATGCCACTCAAAAACTGCAATTGCCGCCGGCAAAAGTATTGGCCACTGCCACACTTTTGATCACGGAGCAATGTACCGTTCCCTTCATTGCTCGTTACCGCAAAGAAGTCACCGGTGGTTTAGACGAAGTGCAGATCCGCGCCATTCACGAAGCCTACGAAGAGCATATTGAAATTGAAAAACGCCGTGCCTTCATTCTTGATGCTGTCACTAAGATGGAGGCGATGACCCCCGTCTTGGAAAAACAAATCAAAACGGCCACGACGTTGAACCAACTTGAAGACCTCTACGCTCCCTACAAGTCGAAGAAAAAAACCAAGGCAATGATCGCCAAGGAATTCGGGCTTGAACCCGTCGCCAACCTCATCCTCACGGGCAAAGGTGGACTTGACTCACACAAGGCCGCGCTCGAAGAAATCGTGGCAAAATCCGGCGGCAAGTTGAAAGACGTCGCTGAAGCACTCGTGGGCGCCTCTGATATAATCATCGAGACGTTCTCTCATGATCTCACTCTTAAGGAAAAACTGCGCCACGAATTCTGGCGCCAGGGAGCGATCAAGACGGTTAAACGAAAAGATGCCGAGACGATTGAAGAGCATGCCAAATTCCGCGACTTCTTCGAATTCTCTGAACCCCTGTCAAAAATCAAAGAGCCGAAAGCCTCCCACCGCTACCTCGCTCTTCGCCGGGGAATGATGCTCAAAGTTCTCAAGGTCGACGTCGAAATCGACCCCCTCCTGGCTTACGGAATGATCGAAGAACAGTTCTTCCCTCAGCGCGCAGCTTTAGGTTGCTACGAGCATGTCAAAAAATGCGCTCAGAAGGCCTACGACCAAGTCATTCAGCCGAGCCTTGATCTCGAGGTGAAAAACGACCTTAAGAAAGCCGCCGACACGGCCGCCATCAACATCTTCGGTGTGAACCTCAAAGACCTTCTCTTACAGCCGTATTTGGGCTCTAGAGCGGTTCTGGGGATCGATCCAGGTGTGAGAACAGGTTGCAAAGTCGTCATTATCGACGCCACCGGCAAGTTCATGGGTGACCACGTGGTTTATCCCTTCGCTCCGAAAAATGATGTGAAGGGCTCGGCGCAGATTCTTACCAAAATGATCGACGCGTTCAAGATCGAGTACGTCTGCGTGGGCAGTGGGACCTATGGCCGTGAAACACTCGCCTTCTTGGAAGAGCATGTTCCCCAGGTCAAGAACGGCGCCACCAAGGCCACGTTGATTTCAGAATCTGGCGCTTCGATTTATTCGGCATCTGACATTGCTCGCGAAGAATTCCCCGATAAAGACGTTACCGTCCGTGGCGCGATCTCTATTGCTCGCCGTTTCCAAGACCCGCTCGCGGAACTGGTGAAAATCGATGCGAAATCCATCGGCGTGGGCCAATACCAACACGATGTAAATCAAATCCAACTCAAAAACTCGCTTGAAGGTGTCGTTGAGTCCTGCGTGAACTTCGTAGGAGTCGATTTGAATACGGCGTCAGCGCCCTTGCTCGCGTTCGTGTCGGGCATCGGTCCGACCGTGGCCAAAAACATCGTCACCTACCGCCAAGAGAAAGGTGCCTTCCAATCCCGCCAAGACCTCTTGAAGGTTCCGCGTTTCTCGCAAAAAGTGTTCGAGCAGTGTGCGGGCTTCTTGCGCCTCTACACTTCAACCAATCCGCTGGATGCGACGTTCATTCACCCCGAGCGCTACGCAATCCTCGAGACCTGGGCGGCGAAGAAAGGCAAGGCGATTGCGGACTTGGTCAATGACCGAGAACTCCAAAACGCCCTCGAGAAAGACCCTGAACTGAAAAAAGAAATCGGCGAGATGACCCTCACAGATATCGCCAAGAGCTTACGTGCTCCCACGCAAGATCCCCGGACCGTCTTCAAGAGCGTCGAGTTTGCGAAAGGCATTTCAGATCTCAAAGACCTCAAGATGGGCGAATGGTATCAAGGTGTCGTCACCAACATCACCATGTTCGGTGCCTTCGTGGACATCGGCATCAAGGAGAATGGTCTCCTGCATATCTCCCAAATTTCAGACACTTTTGTGGAGAACGCGACCGACAAATTGAAGGTCGGCATGGAGCTCAAGGTGAAAGTGATCGGGGTGGATATGGAACGCAAGCGCGTCTCCCTCTCCTGCAAGGCCGACGCGCGCCCTGAAGGTGTCCCGACATCTGGCGGGAGCACTCGCCCGATGCCCAAGATGCCCGCCCAGCCAGCGTTTAAGAACAACGCCTTTGCCGGATTGTCAGGCATCAAAGTTAAGTAAGCATTTCGAGTCTGGTGAGAGCCCCTCTCATCAGACTTTTTACCGCCGCTGCGAAGAAACTTCGCGTTATAGTACTAATCCATTTTAGAATTATTTTTCTCATTCTTAATTCAAATATTCTATCTATCAAAGTGCTCATGTTATCTGCACCAAAAGGCGGCACATGAAACTAACTCACCTCACTGACAAGACACTACTAAATGACACAAAGGTTCTCACCCAGCGGGAAAGAAAAATTACCCTCGAATTGCTATGGCATCTGAAAGAGATTGAGACACGTAGGCTCTTCAGCGATTTGAAGTATAGTAGTCTCTTTGATTATTGCACTCGAGAACTGGGTTACTCAGAGGGCTCGGCACAGAGAAGAATCGTCGCTGCGAGGGCCTTGCGCTCTATGCCTGAAATTGAAAAAAAGATTGAATCAGGAGCTCTGAACTTATCTACCGTTGGGCTAGTTCAAAGAGTTTTAAAAACTGCGACGATTGATGAAAAGAGAAAAGCTTTTGAAGAAATCGAATTCAAAACGCAAAACCAAGTTTTGGAAATACTAAAACAAAGTCCCATGCTCGAAAAGAAGCATAGTATAGAAGTCGATGAAGAAACATTCCAACTCATCAAAGAACTTAAAAACCTCAAGCCAGATGTAGATCCTATAAAATTGGCACTTAAAGTCGCTATCGCTCAAGCGAAAAAAGAAAAATTCAAACTCGCGGATAAAAACGTAACAACAGCCAGAGAGACGAAATCTCGAACTCCGACCTATGCAATTAAGAGGGCCCTCGCTAAGAAGGCTTCTTACAAATGCCAAAACTGCGGTTCAAAATACGCTCTTCAGTATGATCACCGAATTCCTTGGTCCAGAGGTGGGCAGACCAACATTGAGAATATTCGACTCCTATGTCGAAACTGTAATTTGAGATCAGCTCTACATTCAGGTTTAAGCATCAAGAGCAAATCTAACACCACCTGAGCGTTTTAGTTTGAGCCAAACTTACCCATCTAGCCCCGATGGGTTAGCCCGCACGATAATGTGAGCATGACACGTTCCAAGGCCCTCACTATTGTGACTGACTCCGATCTTCCCTCCACAGGCGTAGACGAAAAACTCGCGCGTCAGTTCAAAGAGGCCCGGGAGCGCGGTATTCACATCGAGGACTTCTTCAACGACTTCCTCGAACGTTTCCTTTCCCTCGATACTCGCCGGGCGTACCAAGGCGACCTCGACGCTTTTTTTGCGTTTCTTAAAAGTGGCGGCGAGCTTCTGCGCCACCCGTCGGACCTCAAGGCCTTTCACTTTCAGCTGTACCGCGACAAACTCATTGCTGAAGGCAAGGCCTCTGCGACTGTCAATCGTCGCCTAGTTGCGATTCGCTCTTTTATGAAGTGGGCCGTGGCCGCGAAACTAGTGGACCATAATCCACTGGATGTGGTGAAGCTGCCGAAGGTTCAGACCGAATCACCCACGCAAGCGTTTGACGATGAAGAAGTCACTAGCATGTTGGCGGCCCCAGACCTCAATACCGTCAGTGGAAACCTCCATCGAATCTCTATGGTACTTCTCTTTCACTTAGGCCTTCGACGTGCGGAGCTCACGGCTTTGCGTCTGATGGACTTCCAGCAGCAACGTGGGCATTTTGTCGTGCGCGTCCATGGTAAGGGCGACAAGGTTCGCCTAGTCCCGGTGACTGAAACGGTGACCCATGAGCTGCACGCCTACTACGCTCGTCTGATGCGACTGGGAGTTAAGCTCGAGCCCGATGAGTGGCTCCTGCAGACCGATCCTGTGAAACGTCGCGGCCAGCGGGTCGACGGATCCACCATCTATCGAATCATTGAAAAGTATGCCCGAGCACTCGAGATCAATAAGAAGGTCTCACCGCACTCCTGCCGGGCCACCGTGATCTCTCACTTGCTTGATACCCAGTCGGCCCCGATCCGTGATGTAGCGATCTTTGCGGGGCACGCCAACGTGACCACGACTGAGCGCTACGATAAGCGTCGCCAGAATCTCGAGAAGAGCGCGGCCTATGCAGTGGATTTCGAGCTCGAGAAAAAGAAAGCTTAGGCTGATTTACTAAGCAAGAATTGCTTCATGTGAGAGCGGCCAGTTTTCACGAAACGCGCGAAGTGCTGGGCCATCAACTGATGTGAACTCTCCAGCGCCTTGTAATCCACAAACAGATAGACGTCTTGCGTTTGCCCAAAATCAAAGCGCGAAGCCACCTGGAAGTCTGTGCACGAGAGCATGAACGCCTCGAGCTTATTTTGCGTATAAAACGGATTTAGACCCCACTCACCGATCGCCTGCTGAAAACCTTCCCAATGACTACTTTCGTTTGCTCCATTGAGCGATGAGGACTTAATGAGAAGACGAAGCTTTCCATGGGGACGAACTTCGTTAAAGAACAACGATGCTGGGCATTTGAACAACAAGCCTGTCGAGGTGATTTGCTGCAAGTCAATCAAGCCAGCGCCTGAAAGTCCTGGGCCAAACTCCATGAGCAAGCGCCCTGGTACGCGCAAACGGAAATCCCGCTGAGGAAGTTTGCCTTCGAGCAAAAAACACTGAACAAAATCTTGATAGGTTTGCGAGTTCAAGCAATCCACGACGGCAAATTTTTTGTAAGGTCCCGAGGGTGAGATGAAAGAGACTTCGCACGGAGCGTGACTCTCTTGGCCGCACCAGTGACGCTCAAAAATCGCATCCTGGTAAAGCTCGTACAAGTTCGTTTGAATGATCTGACTGCCCGAGGTACGTAACCAAACCGACATCGCTCGTAGTTTTTGCAGCTCATTGGTTTTCTGATCGAACTCTGCTTTAAAAACCGCATCGCTCTTCAAGCGCGCCTGATTGAGCTGACAGGTTTCATGAAAATCGGTCCACTGAAAACTCACCGGGCCACGTGGGTTCAAAACCACGGTCTCGTTCAGGCCTTGCCATCCTGAGCGCGGAGAGGTTGCAGAGAGATTTTTATTCGCAGCTAAATTTAGCGTTTGCATCGAACCAGTTTAAGTCAGGTCGCATGAATTACAATAACGGATTTTTTTCCGCTATGAACTCTCACCCGCTCCTCGTACTAGTTGGATAAAACTAGGATTGTCTCTTCGGAACTGAATGAAGGAAAACGTTGAAAACACGAGAGATACGAGGAACGGAACGAAAAAAGCAATACTTAGCCCAAGGGCATCAATATGCACGGGAAGGCTGCGTTCGACAAAAATATCGGGCATCAAGTTGTGACCAAATCGTTCAAGTACAATAAGAAATACTGTACCCACCGCCACTCCTAAGAAACAACTGACTGCGGCGAGTTGTAAAACGAAGGTGAAAACCAGTCGCTCAATTTTCGGCAAAGACAAACCCAAGAGCCAAAAGCTCGCTAGATCAGGACGAATTTTCGTGAAGAAAAGAAACAGACCGGTGGTTATCGCCAAAGCGACCAAGAGTGCCATCGCCGTGAACAGCGCTAGCATCACACGAGTTTCAAGATTTAACGCCCACACTAAAGTCTGGTGTTGATCTTCCCACGTATCAAACCTAAGTCCTTCAGTACCGCTCAAAAACTCCTTGGCCCGCGCCCAGTCTTCGCGCTCAAAAAATCTCCAACGTTCAGCTCCGCGACTACGTACGAGGTTTTGCACCAGGGCCAAGCGTGACCAGCCATGCATGCTATCGAGCTCTGGCACATCGGTAAGAAGATAATCACTCACTGAGGTCGCCAATTGGCGCGGGATCTCCCCCATCAACGCTTCCGTAGTCCCCGGAGCGATCAATAACAAATCAGCAAAAAAAGTTGTGCGTAATTTCTGCGCAAGATCCGCGCCGAGAATAATACCCGTGACATCTTTATCATCCAGAAATGGAGGTCGCTTCCCGCTAAAATCAATCCCATGCAACACCAACGGGGCCACCTGACCGCCATTGCGAACCAGTACCTCCGTCTGCCGTTCCCGGGCCATGCTCCAGTTCTCCGCACGTGCCTTTTCCCAAAGCTGCGGCTCAACACTTTCATCTACAAAGCGCACAACTCCCACACCATGGTAAGACTGCGAACGCGCCACCAGGCCTCGTTGCAGGCCCCCCATGATTCCTTGAATGATCATCAACGCCGAGGATGACAAGAATAACCCCGCCAACGCCAAGAAGAGTAATCCCTGGCGCGTGCGAGCGTTAAAAAGATAAGCGAGAAAATAGCGTTGAAACGCTCCCATTACAGATCGTAAAACTTACGACGAGATTGAGCGAGTTCCATCAGCAACGGTGCCGGAGCATAACGTTCTGGTGAGATCTCCGCGGCGAATTGTTGCATCATCGCCAACATGCTATCTGCACCTTCGGTATCGGCCCAACTCAAGAGACCACCCTTGAACGGAGGAAAGCCTGTGCCGTAGATCATCCCCATGTCCACCGTGGCGGCCTTGTCGATAATCTTATCTGTCAGGCAATAGGCCGCCTCATTGACCATGGGAAGGAACAGCCGCATCTGTAACTGAGTTTCATCCATGGAGATACTCTTAGAGGGCAGCAACGCTTCGACCTCGGGGTTTTTTCCGATGACCTTGCCCTTCTCATCGTAGAGGTAGAAACCTTTATTGTTTTTGCGACCGAGAGCCCCTGTCTGCGTTAGCTTGTGGGAAAGAGCATTCGCCAAAGCACGCACGCCTAAACCTTGCTGCATGATCTTGCCGACTTTCTCACAGACATCTAGACCCACTTCGTCCATCAAACGGCACGGGCCCATGGGCATCCCAAAATTCAATGCCGCTTGGTCAATGTCAGCAATGCTTATGCCGGCCTCAAGCAGGTAAGCCGCTTCATTCAAGTAAGGGGCAAGAATACGATTCACCAAAAAGCCGGGGCCATCGTTGACGATAACCGGCGTCTTCTTTACATCCAAAGCCCACTTGTACAGCGTCTGCAGTGTTTTTTGAGAAGCGCCTGGATGCGCGATGATTTCTACCAAGGGCATTTTGTTCACGGGATTAAAGAAATGCAAACCAGCAAAGCGCGATGAATCTTGCAGCGCGGACGCCATTTCCGTCACCGATAGAGAGGATGTGTTGGATGTGAGCAAACAATCCGGACGAACTTTAGTTTCCAGTTCGGCGAAAACTTTCTTCTTCACATCCATGTTCTCAACCACCGCTTCGACGACGAGGTCGATGCCTTTGAAGCCATCAAAGCTCGTGGTCGGCGTGATCGAGCGCATCTTCCGATTGAAGTCGTCTTCGCTCATGCGACGTTTACGCAAAGCTGAGGCGAAGTTGCCTGATGCTTGCTTAAGACCCAACTCGAGCGCCGCTTGGTTCAAGTCTTTCATGATCGGTGCCTGATCACTGTTGGCAAAAAGCCACGCGATCCCGCCGCCCATGACTCCGGCACCCAACACTCCACCGCGCTTCACGCTAGGAAGTTCGTCTTTGTTATCGAGTTTTTTTGATTTGTCTGTCAGGAAGAACAAGTGCTGAAGGTTTTTCGAGACTACCGTTTGCGAAAGATCACCGAAGGCCTGGGCTTCCATCGCCAAGTAGGCATCGCGACCTTTACCCGCACCGGCCTCAAGCACTTCAAGAATTTTCAAAGGCGCCGGGTAGAAACCTTTCGATTGCTCGAGGACTTTCTCGCGAGCTTTTTGAAAGACGATTTTACGAGTTAAAAAATTCTCTGTGGCCACACGCTCAAGGGTTTTCTCAAAGCCGCCCTTCTTCTTAGGCACGGCCTTCAATAACAACGCTGGAACCAACTCGAGCATCCGTTCTGTCGGCAAGAGGGCCTCAACGAGTCCCATCTTGAACGCCGCTTTGCCTTTGACCTGGCGACCCGTGAGGATCATATCCAGGGCGTTCGGCAGGCCCACTTTCTTGGGTAAACGATAAGTTCCACCGAAGCCCGGCAACACGCCGAGCATCACTTCCGGAAGGCCCAGAGCGGTCTTTGGATTGTCCGAAGCATAGATGCGATCACAGGCCAGTGACATTTCCAGGCCACCGCCCAAGCACACTCCATCAACCACGGCGGCCGTTGGGATGCGCAGGTCTTCGATCATGTTGTAAAGAAACTGCCCTTGCTCAGCTCCACGGGCCGCTTCCGCTTCCGACTTCATAGAGTTGATAAGGTTCACATCCACGCCGGCCAGGAACACTCCCGGCTTATGTGAGAAGAAGATCACTCCTTTGAGCTCTTTCTTTTTTTCGCGAACACCAATCTCCGTCACGATCTGGCGCAACTCTTCCATGGCATCACGGGAGAGTGTCGTCATGGACTTTTTCTCGTACTTACCAAAGCCCACGTAGGCGATAGTGTCTTTTACATCAAAGGTGAGTTGAGTGAGCTGCATACGTGTCCCTTAATTCTGCAAATTTTCGATGATGGTCGCGCCGCCTTGGCCGCCACCGATACACAACGTCGCCAGGCCATACTTTTTCTTACGACGACGAAGCTCGTGAGCAAGAGTGACCACGAGGCGACTGCCGGTAGACCCTACGGGGTGACCGAGCGCAATGCCGCCGCCGTTTACGTTCAACTTCTCGGCGGAGATTTCGCCGATGGCATTCTCTAATCCCCACTTCGCCGCGAGGGTTTTGTCTTTCATCACGCGCTGACACGCGATCACTTGCGCCGCGAAGGCTTCGTTCAACTCCACGAGATCCATTTGATCCAGCGTCAAACCGGTGCGCTTCAACACACCCGCCGTGGCGAGCACGGGACCTAGGCCCATGCGCTCCGGCTCAAGGCCGTGGAAATGGTAATCCACCATGCGGGCCATGGGTTTGAGATTGTATTTTTTCACGGCTTCTTCCGAACACATCAACCACACCGAACCGCCGTCGGTGATCGGACAAGCGTTGCCTACAGTGACGGTGCCGGTGCCTTTCTCAAAGTACGGTTTCATTTTGCCGAGGCCTTCTACCGTAGAGCTGGCACGAGGGCCCACGTCTTCAGCGAGAACCTTATCGAGCTTCGCGCCCATGGTGATCGCCAAGATCTCTTCCGCGAAGCGTCCTTCTTTTTGTGCGGCCACCGCACGCTGGTGCGAGCGGTTGGCGAACTCGTCTTGTTCCTGGCGAGAGATGCCTAATTCGCGCGCAAGTTTTTCAGCAGTCAGCCCCATGTTCAATCCACAGAAAGGATCCGTGAGGCCCTGCTCGATGGCGATGATCGGCTTCAGGTAGTCCGGGCGAAAGTGCGAAAGCAGCGCAAGTTTTTGCATGCCGCTTTTAGCCTTCATCAAATCCACGAACAACGCGGTCATTTTTTTACTGAACAAGAGTGGCATCTGACTCATGCTCTCGGCACCGCCAGCGAAGATGATGTCCGAACGGCCCGAGGCGATTTTGATGAAACCTTGCGAGAGAGCTTCCATTCCAGCAGCGCAGTTGCGGTGGACGGTGTAGCCGGATGTTTTTTTATCGAGGCCCGCTTCCAATGCAATCACGCGACCGACGTTAGGATACTTCGCGGGAGTTCCCGTGTTACCAATGATCACTTCATCTACAGCGTCCGATGGAATGCCGTGCTTATCTGCCAAATGGCGTATCAAGTAGTGCGCCAGATAAGGAGCAGCGACATCTTGCAGATCAGCGCCAGACTTAACTTGGGGAGTGCGTTTGCCTTCAACGAGGTAGACAGGTTTCATAGGGAGTTTTCCTTGAAAAGTGGATGCTTTGATTCTACGCGGCCACTCTAATCATGGAAAACATAATGTAATTTGGTCGGGAAATAAAAAGGGCCCCCGAAGGAGCCCTTTTATGAGGATCTAGTCAGGATTTAGAAGATAACGATCGCACCGGCGAAGATCGAGAGAGCGTTCGCGCCCATGATATCGTCGCTCAAGTCTTGCAAGCGGCGTTGGTCTGGAGCGTTGAACGGGTCAACACCGTTGTCTGTGCTCCCCGCGCTGAAGCCGCGTGAGTATTGGAACTCTACGTTAAGGCCGAAGCCGCGGGTGATCAAGATTTCAGTACCGCCAGACAACATCGCGTTGATGTAGCCCGAGGTCAATTCTTCGTCACCGAAGTTGTTACCGAAAGTGTTGCCTTGGAACTCGTTGTTGTCTGTGTAGGTCAAAGTCATGCGGCTGTAGCCGAGACCAGCACCGACGTACGGACGGAAACGTTCACCTTTCGTGATGAAGAGTTTCCCGTAACCTTCTACGCCCATGCCGCGGAAGCGGATGTTACGGCCATTGCCGAAAGTTGAGTAGTAACCAGCGCCGAAGCCTTGATTATTGTAGTTACCGCCAAAGTCTTCCGTGTTGAACTGGCCGTAGTTGAAGCCTACACCGATGCTCAAACGATCGTTGACGTTGCTTTCAACGCGCAAGCCACCAGCGAATTCAGTTTCAAGCTTCTCCGCGTCGCCCTGGAAATTCGTGACACCCGCATACGGGAGCAACTTGATTTCTTCAAACGGCTTCAAGGCAGCATCGGCCACTGGAGCAGGCGCTGGAGCTTCTACGATAGTCGTTCTTGCCGGAGCCGCTTGCACGGTGTTGATTTCCTCGCGCACTTCCGGCTCAGCGCGACGGGACTTTACGTATTTTGCGCAGTCTGGAGAAGTTGATTCCTCCAACAAGCACTTCAGCTTCTTTTCGTTCTCAGCTGACTTACGGTTAAACTCTTTGATCGCCTTTTGCGACTCGATTTTTGAATCGATGTACTCGTCTTGGCTTTCGAGAAGTTTTTCAGTTTGACCCGACAATTTGCCAAGTTCTTTGGCCTTGTCTTTATTCAAACCCGTCATCGTCTTTTGTTTGCCCAATTCTGACTTGATGCCTTCGAGCTCACCGTCAGTTGCCGGCTTCTCATGCAAGTAGCCATCGACGTGAATCGGGTCAGAGTTTAAGACTTGATCGTCCTGTGCGTACACAGAACCAAAATTTAGACCTACGAGCACGGCGAGTGCGAGGGTCTGTTTTGAGAATTTCATACTTCCTCCTGAGAGAATCACTTCATTTCTTAAGACGGGCTTACGCTTTGCGCCACATAATAGTCAGTTTCGCGTTCAGGTGGCGAAAAACTGCTCCGGCGTGTAAAATTGATAGGATTTTAGGATTTTTCTCGCGATTTTTTCTTTTGAAAGCGGACCTTATGACCAAGTTTCTCACAGTTATATTTTTGGCCCTGACGACCCTGACAAACGCCCAGGCGCAGTGGCGCGCGAACACTATCCTCACAATGCAGTCGCAAACCCCTAAAGCGGTGAATCTGAACACTCCAGGGCTCGGGACTTTTTGGGGCGGATTTCGTCGTTACTTGCCGATCACACACAATAACGGTGGCCTGGAAGTCTTGCGTTCCAAGAACTTTGCCAAGGGCAAGATTGATATCTACATCTCTGAGAAGAAAACCAAGGCCCCACTCTTTATCTTCATGCCCGGGATCTTCGGCCAACCTTCACGCGGTCTCACACCCGAGATGATCGATCATCTCGAAGCGATCGGTGGACATGTACTCGTAGTGCCTAACCTTCTCTCTCCTCCTTATGTCGCTGCTCATCCGCAGTACGGCGAAGATCCTATCGCGCTTGAAGTGGAGGTCATGGAAGAGGCACTCAATTATATGACTAAACGCTTAGGCCAACGCCTGGGACGAGTGCATGTCATTGCGGAAAGCCTTGGTACTGCGGTTGGTTCGGCATGGGCCGCCTATGATCGCACCCACCTTCGTCGTCTCTATGATCTAACACTACTCTCTCCGCCGCTTGAGTTGCCGCTGGCGATGACAAATTTTGATAAGATCATCGACGAACATCGCCCGGCCGCCGCTCGCTGCAGCTCTGCCTTTAAACTTTGGACGATGCTGCAAAATTTTGTGTTCCATGAATACCCTGGTCCCGTGAGTGTGAAGGGTAGAGAGTGTCTTGGCGCTGTCGTGCTGGTAGATGGCTTTGTAAATTCAGCGAAGAAAGCCTGGCTGGCCCATGTGAAAGTCACCAAGGCTAAAGGTGTTGAACCCACGGGGTTTGAATCTTTCTTTCGGCAATATCGCCCCGAGCTTTGGACGTTGATTGAAAACAAAGATCAGCGCCTCTACTTGGGTCATTGGATGGAGATGATCAAAGCCGATAAAGCCTTTCCTATTCGGATCATGACCTCGAGTGATGATTTTCTGAATGCCGGTCTGGATTGGAATGCGTTCCAGAAAACCTATGGACTCACCAACGAAGAACTCATCATTGTTCCGTGGGGCGGTCATTCAGGGGCCATCGGAGTACCAGAGTTTCGGGAGATTCTGCGAGAGACGTTCAACGAGGGAGTCTGAATCTTTTGTACTGAGCGCTTACGCCTGCTGAACCAGAAGATCCGAAGATATTACGAAAGCCCCCGAGGTAGCGATTCACGATGCTATCCGGGTTATCGATGACGAAGTCATTCACCTTGTTAAAAAACGTAATGCTGAGTGAGATCATCACCACCAGCAGCAGCACGTATTCAACGGATGTTTGGCCTTTTTCGTTTTTCACACTCTCATTATAGCGTGAGAGTCCGTGAGCACAAAGGCCCGGTAAATCAGACCAAATCCCAGCGTAATTCAGTCAAATACCCCAGCACGCCAAAGCGCTGATTCATCAACGGCCCCCAGTACTGCACGCCGCTGAGTTCTTCTTGGCGCTCACGATCCACAATCTTGATCTTGCGTTTCTCATGGAGGGCGAGCGGACCTTTTAACGGCGTCGCTAAAACTGATTCTTCGACCCACACATCCCAGGCCGGTCCTGGCTTCGCTGTCTCCCACCATTCTGGTGAGCGATGGAGGGCTTCACCAATAAAGGGACGGGCCACATCACTCGCCTCTTGGCGGTAGAACTCAGGCTTCGCACCTGGACGCTCTTCCACTAAAACCTGCAGATGAGTTGAACGCGGGCCCACTTCTAAAAGCATCATGGGTATATCAGTGCCCATCAAACGCGCGCCGGTCAAACAGGTGAGTTCCGCCCGCGGCTCTTCGAGCACTCCGGTTTCCACATGGGGCCAGACGGTTTCAAGGCCACGGAAAACTTTTTCATTGAAAACACATTGAAGCGCGCCGGTTGCTGGCGGAAAGCCATACATCAACAGACGCTCATACCCGATCACACCCTCGTAGCTGTCTAACAGAGCTGCTTCAACGCGCCCTTCTCCCAACTGCCATGACTGAATACCGGCACGCTTAAAGTGGGCACCCTTCGCTTGGAGTTCTCGTAAAAGTTCACGCTCAAACCAGCGCACATCAAGCTCCCATAGAGGCGAGAGTAAACGTGCCGCCATGTAGGCCGCTTCGTGGGGAGCAAACGTTGATTTCACAACTTGTCCGGTGGCACTGCTAAAGCTGGCCACCAGCTGCGCCAGTGCGCCGTCCTGTGGCTCGCGATAAGCGCGGGTGAGTTCGTCCGTGAGAACTTTTTGAAACTCCACAAACCACGGCACTCCCGCCGCAACGAAGGCCGGCGTACTCCGATGACGAACTTGCTGTGAACGAAACCATTCAAGAAAAGATTTCTGCACTTTCTGTAGCTCGGCCGTGATGTCATTTTGCTCTAGGGCCTGCAAAAGAATCGGTGTTTGGAAGGCAGGGAACTTGCGTATGAACTCACGCAAATTATCCCGCGCGCTCAGACAGGTGACCCACTGGAACTGCGGGGTTTGCACTTTCAGCCGAGCGGGACGAAGAAACGAATCAAGGGCAAGCAGCGGCTCGATTTGAAATTTCTCACCTAGCTCTTGCAAAGCTCCTATCTCAAGACCTGTGAGCCACCGGTGACCACCCGATGATGTTGAGAGGGCCTGGTCATCAATGACTAAAACTTCGCGATCTTTCAGGCGCCACATAAGGGCATGCAACAGACTCCACGGAGTCTTTCCCCAAAACACAGCTTGGTAGCGGCTCTTTAACATTTTTCTACCTCGACAAGATTTAATATCAATCGTTTCTCTTGGCCCGCAAGCCATTCCTGGCGGCGCTGGTAATCTGGTGGGTCGTGCTGCACGTTTGAATAGGCCTTCTCAAGAGAGGCCTCATCGGCCACTACCATAATTCCTTGCGGCGAGACTTTGGAAATAAGCTCCACTTCTGTCGACCGTGAGACCTTCGGTCCACACACTACACGAGCGCCGCCGACAAACGGTTCCATCACTGAATGCACCGAGCGACCGAAGCCTCCGCCTACATAGACAAAATTGGCTTCCGGGTAAAGTTCACACAAAATCCCTTTGAGTTTCAACACCAACAGTCCATGACCCGGATCCGTGCCATCCCAGTTCTCATCGATCACATGCACCGGCATGCCAAAGGGGGTGAGAAGAGCTCTCCAGTCCCCATCGAGTTTGTGTGGCACCAGCATGACGAGCGATTCGCCGTTATTCACTGCCGTCTGTAGCTCGACGTTTTTGAGAAACGCGAGATCTTCGGGCCAGCAACTTCCCAGTATCCAGCGCTGCTCGCAGGGAGCACGCTGCAGGAGCGCTTGAAATTTTTCCCAATGCGGAAAACGATTTTTGAGTGTCTGCTGACGTAGGCCGAGACGTTTGATGATCTGCGGAACACGCATCTCACTGTAAGGAAGCACGCGCACATTCCCGAGGCGATCGAACAGATCCACATCCGTCGGAGTGGCAGGCACGACCCACGCAAAAACGCTATAAAGACAGCGATAGAAGAATCGCCAAGGGCCTTTCTCAAAACGTCCGCGCTTATTCGTGAAGCTCGCCCACACCACTCCTGCCTTGACACCCGCCACAGAGGCACGTGCCATGAGAGAAGGAAAGAAATCATAACGGCACATCACTAAGCGTGGCGCGCTCAATTCGCGCACCAAAAGCCACGGCGTATGGGTCAATAGCGGCAATGGAAACAGACGTATCTGGCTAGGATAATGACTCGCGAGAAACGTGACGGTCTTCTCTACACTCGGTGAGGCGTAGATGAGTTCAATTTTTTCACCGCGATCCAGGATCATTTGGACCCAAGGGCGCACCTGCTCAAACTCTCCTTCACTGGAGACTTCGAACGTCCATTGGGCCTCGAGACGTGCGCCGCGTGCTTGCTCGAAGCGCACACGCTCGCGCCCCCACTGCGTGAATCGCAAGGGATAACAAAGCAGGGCGAGCAACGCGTGCACCAGATCGATCAATCGCCAGATCATGCGCTCACCAATTTCTGTTCCAGCACGCCCCACACGCGCTCAGGAGTGAGTTGGGTCATGCAGACCTGCTCATCGCGAAAACACTTACGAGCACCGGTGGCGGAGCAGGGTCGGCACCACACATCCACTGAAAGTGCGGTCGACGTGGTGAGATGAGGTACAAAACCAAAAGCTTCGTGAGTGGGACCAAACAAAGTGATGACCGGAACATTGGCCGCTTCGGCGATGTGGTTCATCCCCGAGTCGTTGCCCACCACGACGCGCGCTTCCTGCATCCAGGCGATGGATTCTTTGAGTTTCGTTTTGCCTTGGAGATTCAACAGGCGCGGATCTTGAATTTCGTTGAACACCGAACAATGCTGGTCTGAAGGACCAGCAACAACAACCAGATCAAAATGTTTCCAGCGCTCATCGTTCAAAAATTTCTGAGCGAGTGTGACGAAATAATCCATCGGCCAGCGCTTGGATTCGAACGAAGCCACCGGAGCAAAAACCACATATGGTTTTTTATGATGAATGCGATCCACTGGTGGCATTTCTGTCATAGGCCTGGTGCCGCGCTTAAACGGCGCCATGAGAATCCCTTGCCAATCTCTCGGCGTGCGCTCAACCTGCGCTTCAAGTCCAAGAAATCTCCAGCGTGTCCAACCTTTCCAACCTGGCACACGAACCAGAAAAAATCTCTCAATACGACGCTTGTCCACCACCAAGCGTGGCAATGTCGGCAGCATGAAACGCAAAAGCGTTGAACGAGTCGTGGAATGAAGATCGAGCACGAGCGTGATGGGGTCTTTTGCGTGCAACTCGCGGAGCTTGCGCGCCAGTCCCGAGAGTTTTTCGCCCGAGCGACGATCAAAGGTCAGCACGCGCTGGATGTCGGGATGCTCAGTGACGAGATCTTTAAACTCATACGAGGTAACGAAAGTTACTTTGAGTTCACGAGCATAGGTCTGCTTCAACCAAGTGATCACAGATGTCTGCAGGACCACGTCCCCCAAACTTGAAAAGCGCAGGATCACGAAATGAAGCGTGGGCTTCATCCTTGTAAAAGCCTTGCCGCGTCTTTGGCAAAGTACGTCAGCACAATGTCAGCACCGGCACGCTTAAATGACGTCAGCACTTCCATCATCACTTTATCGCCATCGATCCACCCCTTCTCAGCAGCGGCCTTCACCATGGCATACTCACCTGACACGTTATAAGCGGCGATCGGCAACGTGCTGGCTTGGCGCAATCGGTAAATCACATCAAGGTACGGAAGCCCCGGCTTCACCATCAAAATGTCGGCGCCTTCCGCTTCATCAAGGGCGGCTTCACGAAGTGCTTCGCGGCCGTTGGACGGATCCATCTGGTATGTTTTCTTATCACCCTTCTTGGGTGCACTCGCAAGCGCATCACGAAAAGGGCCGTAAAACGCTGAAGCATATTTCGCGGTGTAACTCATGATCAACGTGCGTTCGAAACCTTCACCATCGAGGGCAGTTCTCATGGCACCCACGCGGCCATCCATCATGTCGGAGGGCCCCAAGATATCAAAGCCGGCTTTCGCTGAGGCGATGGATTGCTTGATCAAGGCTTCAATGCTGGCGTCATTAAGAATTTCGCCAGACTTCGGATCGACGATCCCGTCATGGCCATCACTGGAATAAGGATCAAGGGCGATGTCGCCCATCAAAAGCAAATCAGGCAACGCTTCTTTCAGTGCACGAGCAGCACGGAGATTGAGATTCTCTGGATTCCACGCTTCGCGAGCGTCGCTGGTTTTTTTAGCGTCATCAATCGCCGGGAACAATGCCACCGAACGAACACCGAGAGAAAATAACTCGCGGGCTTCCTTGATCAGTTCATCAATACTCAAGCGCGCATGGCCGGGCATAGAGGCGATCGCCGTACGCTCGCCCTTCCCTTCGCGCACAAATAAAGGCGCGATGAAATCATTTGGAGTGAGTTGGTTTTCACGCACCATCGAGCGGAGAGCTTCACTTGAACGATTGCGACGTGGTCGTTGAGGAATATTCATGGGCCACCCATACTTTTATAAACCAGAGCGTACATTTGAATTTGTTTCATCATACTCGCTAAACCGTTCGTGCGGTTCATGGATAAATGTTCAGTGATGCCGATGGCTTTGAGAAAATCACCCTTGTCAGATAAAATTTCCGCCGGAGTGGCCCCGTCATAGACTTGCACGAGCAGGCCCACGATGCCTTTCACTAACAGTGCATCAGAGTCTGCTTGAAAACGCACACGGCCCTCAACAAATTGGGGATAGAGCCAAACTTGTGACTGACAGCCCTTCACTTTGAATTTTTCTAGACGCTGTTCCTCAGGAAAAGCCGGCATCTCTTTGCCCACCTGGATCAGTTCTTTATACCGATCTTCCCAGTCGGAAAAGGCCGTGAAACGCGCTTGTATCTGAGCAATCCGCTCATTCATGTCTGCCATATCCCCTCGCAATCCTATGCATTATGCCGCCCGGCCCTTCTCTCTGGCAAGCCAATGACCCAGTGCTTAAAGCTTGCTCTTCATTAGACCGAAAACTCCTCTAAGAGGATATCCCTATGATTGACCTGCAAGTCATGAGTGAAGAAGAGATCGCCACCAGCAACATCGAGCTCTCAGAGCTTTGGTTGGTGCGAATCCACGACGAAATCTTTGGCCCCTACCACGTAGAAGGTCTTAAAGAGTACGCCGCACTCCATGAAGAAATGTTTGCTGACGCTGATGTCGCCGTCATGGGCGATGGAAACTGGGTCATGTTCCTGCAGTCTCCCCTGCGCGCTCCTAAGCGCAAAGCCGCTCCTCAGCTCGTTTCAGCTTCCACTCTGCAAACTCACAACAGTTATCACATTGAACGCCACGGCCATCGTCACGGCCCCCACACTCACGACCAAATCGCAGAGTTGGTGAAAAATGGTGAACTCGTTCCTACCGATTTAATTTCCGATGATGACGGCTTCACCTGGCACAAGGTGTATCAGATGAAGGCCTTCGAAGCTCGTCCTCATCAAGTTGAACTTTTACCGATGGCGCCGTCGGAAGAGTCGTTCACCCGCGCTCACGATGAAGCTATGCGGTCATTGATGGTTGAAGAAAATCCCGTGAAGGAAGGCTTGGTGTCACTGGCGCACTACGGTCATCGCAAAACCTCGGCCACACCACTGAAATTAGAAGAACTCACCTCTGTGAAAACGAGCTCACCAGTTATGCCTGCGACAGCTTCAAGCCCGCGCTCATGGTGGGCGGGCGCCAGTGCGGCCACGGCCGTTCTTGCTGTCATGATTTGGTGGTCGCAAGCTCCCGCGCCTACTGAACTAGCGCAAGTTGACGCCGAAGAGGCGACAGTCAGTGAAGGTGAGTCGTTGCTCAACAACGCGTCTGAACGACGTGTTCGTCGCCCAGCGAGCACACGCCCCGGCCGCATCATTCCACCCAATAGCATGCGCAACTCGCGCCAAGAGTTGATGAACTATCGCGACACACACGACACTGATCGCGAGATTCCAGAACCAGCAGAGCCGATGGATGTAGATCCTTATGGTGCTGATAGCCAAGTCGCTCAAGAGAATAGCAATGCCGACGCTGCACGTTCTCCGGCCACTCCTGACGATGGATATCGTTTAGAAGAACCCGTTCCAGGTGAAACCGGCCCGGTGGTTGAAGAAGTTGGGGACTTTTAAGTCCCCCTTTGTTAGCCTTTCGGAGTGAATCTAGAACCAGGTCTCTCCAATTTCAGTAACGTCTTCGGCCCACCGCCACAAGGTCTCTTCCTCAGCTTTGAAGGGGTGGAAGGCTCGGGCAAAAGCACGCAAATTGCTCTACTCGAAAAGCATTTCCAAGCCTTGGGTCACCAAGTTCTTTTACTCCGTGAACCGGGCGGCACGGCCTTTGGTGAGAAGTTACGCGCCACCATTTTAGGCCTGGATAATCCCATTGATCCCCTGAGTGAAACCTTTGTTTTTCTCGCTTCACGGGCGCAACTTTTAAACGAAAAAATCCTGCCGTTTCTGCAACAACCCAAGGCGGTTGTGTTGCTTGATCGGTACGTAGACAGCACACTCGTGTATCAGGGCCTCGCCCAGAAACGCCCCTTGGACATGATCTGGGCCCTGCACCAATTTGCGCCGCTCAACATCCTTCCTCACGCGACATTCTTCCTCGATATCGACGTCGAAACCTCGCTCGCTCGCCAGGCCTCGCGCGGCCAGACCAAGGACTACTTCGAATCTCGCCAACGGGAATTTCAAGAGCAACTCGTCGAAGGTTATCGCACCATCGCGCGTCTCTATCCTGAACGGATTCATCGCGTGGATGCCTCGCAAGACGAGGCCACA
Source organism: Chloridella minuta (assembly GCA_032273045.1). Lineage (NCBI taxonomy): Eukaryota > Xanthophyceae > Mischococcales > Pleurochloridaceae > Chloridella > Chloridella minuta. Next base: position 36,543 of record JAUKPQ010107763.1, on the reverse strand, counting down.
GTCGCCACTGCTTTGCAGAACGTTTTGGTAACCCGAGGCTGGTCATGAGTCCTGAACTTCTACTCGAAAAGCTGCTGCGTTCGGGCAGCAAAGAACGTCTCGCGCACTTCTATATTTTCCAAGGCCGCGGCCTTGATACCGAAGCACAGAAAGATTGGGCGAAAACTTTTATTCGTCGTTACTGGACGGAAATCGAAAAACGCAAAGCGCTCCCCAACGATATTCTCAACGACTCCGATATCCTATGGGTGAGACCGTGGGATGAAGAAGAACAAGAGCTGCGTGATGAGTACGTGGTCGCCGATCTCAAGGCCTTGACGACATTTTTAGGTTATCGCAGTCTCGGCGGTCAGCGCCGTTTTGTCGTGCTGGAAGAAATGCAGCGCCTCTCCGCGACGGTTGCCAATCGCATGTTGAAAATTCTCGAAGAGCCCCACGGCGATGTGACCTACCTGGGTCTCAATCCCATGGGTGTGAAGTTGCTGCCGACCATAGAGTCGCGCGCTCTTAGTCATGCGCTGGCCTGGCCCACCAAAGTATTGAGCACACCTTTGGTGACAGAACTCCAAACGAAGCTGCAGGGCGATTACCCTTTGACGCGTTTTCTCGAGGACGCCAAAAAATCTTGGGCACTAGAAGACCTCTTAAAGCAGCTCTTGGCCTATGAACAACAGAACGATGGTCCGATTGCGTTAAAACAAGAACTGTTGACGCTGGTGAAGGGCCGTCAGAAAGCGCAAATTTTTAATCAAAGCGCAGGCCCACAACTGCAAGGTTTGTACGTCTATTTAACTCATCGTTTCCGCAGCGGTCGTTGACTTCTCCCCCCACGGCAGCGACCATGAGTGACTTAGCCCAACCGTGGAAAATTTATGGATTCATCCTCATCTGACACTCCGCAAAGCGCGGACGAAAATATGATCGAAGTGCCGCCGACAACCGTTCCTGAAATTCAGGATCCGGCCGAGCCGTTGCACGAACACGACATGGCCGACAACGATGTGTCGGCGAAGTTTCATGACGGTCAGATTTTGCGCTTCGTGCGCGTGCGCTTTCCTGGCAACAACCGTCCGCTGGCGTTTTATATCGCCGATCAAGATTATCATTACGGCCAAAAAGTTCTCGCGATGTCTGAAAAAGGCATGGCCGTTGGTTTTGTAAATTCCTTTGCCTATGAAGTGAAATTTCATCGTGGCCTGCTCCCTATCCGCAGCATCGTGAAATTCGCCTCGGCCGAAGATGGCCTCGCGGATGAAGAAACTTTCCGCGAAGAACGCCGCCTGCGTGAAATCGTTGATCGCATGATCGAGAAGAGCCAGCTCGACATGGTGGTCACACAGGTCGAACTCACTCAGCTCGGCAAAAAAGCGATCTTCTCTTTCACCGCTCCGACGCGGGTGGATTTCCGTGGTCTCGTGCATGAGATCGTCGGAGTGCTGAAAATGCGCATTGAATTGCGCCAGATTTCAGTCCGTGATCGCGCCGCTGCCGTCGGAGGCCTTGGTCCTTGCGGCCGTGAACTTTGCTGTTCAAGCTTCCTCGCCAAATACGGCAACGTCGGTATTAAACTCGCCAAGAACCAAGATCTCTCGCTCAACTCCTCGAAGATCAACGGCGTGTGCGGCCAGCTTAAGTGCTGCCTGACGTACGAAGACGAAGTGTACCAAGAGAAACGCAAAAAAATGCCTCGTGATAATGCATTGGTGAAAACCAAAGACGGCAATCGCGGAAAAGTCATTCGCCTGCACATTCTCACCGAGCAATTCGAAACCATTTCTCCGGAAGGCATCATCCGTCGCTACGTCGCTGAGATGTGGGATGGTCTCGCCGAAGGTTTAGAGATTCCGAAATTCTTTGAAAACGGCGTCACTGATTTATCGAAAACCGTCATTGGAATGGATCAAGTGGCCGCTCGTAAAGCTGAAGAGCATGAGCGCCATGTGAAAGAAGCGAAAGCCGAAGCCAAGAACTACGCTGATAAAATTTTCGAACAGCTCTTCGGCGAGAAGACCCTCGATTGGTCTTTGCCTGATGTCGCAGAACCGAATTCTCCCTTGCGCAAACTTGTTGTGCCGGAAGAAGAAGAAGAGATCGTCTACGTCGCTCCCGAAGATGAATCTTTGGATGATGACGACGAAGAAGACATGGACGGTGAAGAGTCTCACGCCAGCGCGGATGACGACGATGATATGCCGGCCGCTCCGGCGCAACGTGCCCAACCGACATCACCCCCATTGCGCCAAGAGCATCGCCCTGATTACCACTCCAATCCTCGTCAGCAGGACAACCGTCCTCGCCAAGACGATCGTTCTCGTCAGCAACAGCCTCAACGTCATGATCAGCGCCCGCGCGATGATCGCCCGCGTGATGATCGCCCACGTCAGCAAGACAATCGCCAAGACAATCGTGGGCCACGCCCCGATCACAATCGCGGCCCTCATCGTGATCCTCAGCAGGCGCAAGGCCCTCGTCCACAGCAACCTCCTCGTGAACCTGGTCAACCTGGTGATGGCAGCGGTCAACGCCGTCGTCGCCGTGGCGGACGCGGTGGCCGTGGCGGTGGAAATGGCGGACCTCAGGGCGGCGGCGGTGGTCAACGTCCACCGCAAGGCTAGGTCACATCATGGGTGCTCCGCTTAAGCTGCTGCACACCTCGGATTGGCACCTTGGAAAAAAGCTCTTCAAGCTCGAACGCTTGCCCGAGCAAGAACGCTTCCTCAATGAGCTCCTCGACATCATCAAACGCGAAGGCGTTCATCACCTTCTCGTTGCCGGTGATATTTTTGATGTGCCTCAGCCCCCACACCGCGCTCTACGTGTCTTCTATGATTTCATCGCCACACTCACCGCCACCACCACCTGCGAGATGTGGGTGATCGGCGGTAATCACGACTCGGGCACGCTGCTGGATGCTCCGGCGGGGTTGATCGATGAGAAGCGCATACACCTCTTCGGAGCTTTGCGCGCGGATGCCAACACCCATTGGGTGAAACTCCCGCTGCCCTCTGGTTCAGGCCATGTGGATCTTTGTTTGTTGCCCTACTTCCGTCATCACGAACTGGCACCTTGGAAAGGTGACATCGATGTCACGCAAACTGGCTGGCCGGAAGAGCTGGTTCGTCGTTTTCTCGCCACCGCACCAACTGAGATTTCTGCTGGTCGCATTCTCATGGCGCATCACCTGTTTGGCATGTTTGAAGCTGCCGGATCAGAACAGGCCTTGGCGCTTTCAGGGCTAGAAAGTATCCCACTTGATTGGCTCGCGAGCTTTGACTACGCGGCACTGGGCCACATTCACAAACCGCAGACTCTGCGCAAGCAAAAACCATTTGTGCGCTACTGCGGCTCACCTATCGCCATGCGGTTCTCAGAGACGGCGCCGAAAGGTGTGGAGCTGTTAAGTTGGGATGAGAGTGGCTTCACGAACCAGACTCTTCCTCTCTCAACGTGGCGACCGCTGTTGTCACTTAATCTCACGCAAGACAACTGGAAGAAGTCCGTAGAAGAGATCGCACCCAGTGAACTTCCCGCGGCGGTGGAAATTTATCTTAAGCTTAAAGCTCCGGTGCCGGGCCTCGTGGAAGAGGTTCGCCTTGAATGCGAGAAACGCGGACTAGAACTTTTGAGTGTAATGCCGCAGTTTGAAGTCGAAGATAAAAAAGACGCCAAAGAAAATTGGACCATGCTCTTAAAGCTCACGCCCGAAGAGTTGTTCAATTCATTCTATCTTTCAAAGTTCCCGGAAGAAGCAGAAGTTCCCACAGACCTCGCCCAGGATATGCGCGCGCTGTGGGAGGAGGCCCGTCGTGCACCTCCATCAACTTAAGGTCAGAAACCTCGCCTCTCTACGTGGTGAGCACACGATTGATTTCGAAGTGCTCTCAGGCCAAGACCTCTTCGCCATCACCGGTGAAACCGGGGCGGGTAAATCCACCATCCTCAATGCACTGTCTTTGGCCTTGTATGGCAAAGTTTATAAGCGCCAATTGATCCAATCTGATTTGGTGACTCTTGGTGAACGAGACGCCTCCATTGAATTGAATTTCTCCGTGCGCGGAGTTCGTCACCTCGCGCAGTGGTCGACCACTGTGCGCAAGAAAGACGGCTCATTATTAAATCACCCGCGCACTGAGCGTTTCTTCTATCAGCTTACTGAAGGCGCGGAAGCTCGTGTGCTGGATAGCGGCCCAGAAGAAATTCTCTCCTTGGATTTCGATCAGTTCTCAAAGTGCGTGGTGCTGAACCAAGGCGAGTTCGCGCGTTTCCTCACCGCTAGCTTTGCGGAACGCCGAGACATCCTCGAGCATCTCTACCCCAGTGATAACCTCGAGGCAGTCGGTGGACTCGCCAAGCGCAAGTTTGAAGGCATGCAGGAAAAACTTCAGCGCCTGGATGTGCAAGTACACGGGCTCAATGAGGAAACACTCTTCGATGTGGAGGCCGCGCGCCAAACAGAGATGAAGTGGCAGAAGGCCCACGAGACCACCCAAGAAAAACTCAAAACCCTACGCCCTTGGGCCCAGGCCATTCTTGATCTCAAAACCTACGCGCAAAAACACCGCGAGGCCCAAGAGAAACTGGCCGGCCAGCAAGCGACTCTCAAGACCCGCACGGATGAATACAACCTCACCATGACCGCCTGGCGTACGCATCAGGCCGACGTGGAAAGTTTTGAAGCTCGTCTAGAAAAAGAACGCCCCGTTCATGAGGCGATGGATGCTGAGGCGCGTGCCCTACAGATAGCTGTCACTACTTGGAATGAACAAAATAAGAGAAAGACAGAGGATACGGCTCGCTTAGAGCGAGAAGAAAGACGTCACAAACAGTTGGGAGTTGATCTTGCGGCTTCGGCGACGGCACTCGAGAAATTGGCCCTCGAGCGCCAATGGAAGACAGCTGGTGATCTAGAAAGTATCGATTGGATGGCCTGGGAGAAGTTTCAGCGCGAGACTCCCCTGCTGGAGCAGCAGCTCGGTCAACTACAGGAAACACTCAAAAGCATGACAGAGAAAGGCCGCGAACTCGCAGCGGAAGAAAGCAAACTCCAGACCGAGCGCAAGAAGCTGGTAGAAAAACTCCCCTCTGCTCTACAAACCTTATCGGCCTCCGCCCGCTCCCTCGCCATAAAAGAATCCCGCGACACACTCACGCGCGCGGAGTTCACCCAGGCGGAAGCACTTAAGCTCACGGCAGAAATTAAAACCTTGAGCGATGAACGCGCCCAGTTGGCGCTTCCGTTACGTGAACTCACACTCAAAGTTGAAAATGAAGCGCTGAAACATGCGCTGCATATGCTGCAAGGTCAGCTCGCTGCTCGCCCCACGCCAGATGATTGTCCGCTTTGTGCTCAGGCCATTAAAAAAGCAAACTGGGATCAGCTCAAAACCCAGTGGCTCACACCACAAAACGAAGCCAGCTCACAAGAGCAACTGCTTAAATTACAAAAACAAGACGAGCGATTTGAAACCAAACTTCAGGACCTGCAGAAACGCTTGAGTGCACTGCCGGCTCTCACTCAGACTCTGTCTGGAGCTGAACTTAAGCAGCAAGAAGAAACCCATGAAGGCTTAACTCGTCTTGAAACTCAGTCTCAGCAATTTGAAAAACAACTGCATGATTCACGGTCGCAGTGGAAAACAACCCAGGACAAACTCTCTACTCTTGAAGCCCTGTTACAAACTCACCTCAAGACGCGCAGTGAGCTTGTGACTCTAACCGCTAAGTTTTTAAATGCCCCCCTTGAATGGACGCCGAATTTGTTTAAGCAGCTCACCCAGGAACGAGACATATTCCGTCAGCAAAAAGACAAAGAACGCGCCCTGGCGACACTCAAACAACAAGACTCACAGCTCGTCCAAGATATTCTCGCGCTCAAAACGTCTCTCTCCGATCTGACCCAATGGGTGACAACGGCGCAGGTCAGCCTTAATGAGCGTCAGCAGAAATTAAACGCACAGTATCCTGGGACCACACCGCAAGCGGTACTAAAAGCACTCAACGATGATCTGCGGGCACGCTTAGCGAAGGGCCAGGTGCTGCAGCAAGAAAACCGTCAGAAAGAAACCCTCTTAAGCGAAGCCCGCTCTCAGCTCGGACGCATTGAAGAACAACTCTCCACTGTGGCTGTGCTGTACGCTGATCTGATCACACGCATGCACCAAACTCGTCCGATCACGGTGAGTATCCAAGACGCCGAGACCGTTCTCACACCGCTTTTGCAAGAAGTGGAAGCCGAGATCAAAACTCATGAAACGCTTGCTAGTGAAGCAGACTCGGAGCGCGGCAAAATCAAAACGCTCCTCGCGGAAGACGAAAAACGCCGCGAAAAGAAAGCGCTCTTTGAGAAACAGCAGGCCGAGGCCAAGACCGAAGCCCATCGCTGGAAGCGCATCCTAGATGTCTTAGGCCAAGACGATATGCGGACGTTTGTATTGTCGCTCGTTGAAGCCGCGCTCATTCAACAAACGAATTTCGAACTCGATAAACTCTGCTCAGGCCGCTATGAAATCCAGCACAACGCCAAGAAAGGCAAGCTCGTCCCTGAGTTCTGGGTGATCGATCGCTGGCGTGATGGTCTGCTTCGTAAAGTGACGACGCTTTCCGGCGGCGAAACCTTCATGGTCAGCCTTGCCATGGCGCTGGCACTGGCGGAAATGGCGCGCGGCCGCGCGGACATTGACTGCTTCTTCATCGACGAGGGCTTCGGCACCTTGGATGAAGACTCCCTGGAAGATGTCATGGAGATGCTCCAACAAGTGCGCTCGCGCGGTAAACAGATCGGTCTTATTACTCACGTTAAAGCGTTGTCTCAACGCTTACCTATTAATCTTAAAGTCACCAAAGATGCCCGCGGGAATTCCAGCGTAGGCGTGGTGTGGAATTAATTATGATCATCGTTCACGATCTAGAAAACTCCCGCTCTCAACGGATCATGTGGTTGATGGAAGAGTTGGGGCTCACCTATGAAGTGAAACACTATAAGCGCAATGCTCAAACCATGCTGGCGCCGCCGGAACTCAAGGCCATTCACCCGCTGGGTAAGGCCCCGGTTGTGACTGATGATGGACATGTCATCGCGGAGTCTGGCTTTATCTGCGAATACTTCACCAGCAAGACGGGCAAACTCAAACCGACCGATAACTATTGGCTCCACTATGCGGAGGGCTCGCTCATGCCGCCATTGCTTTTGGCCTTAGTTTTCAACAAAGTCGAAACTGGCGCTCCGTTTCTTATCCGCCCGTTGGCTAAAGCCATTTCTCAACAGGTTCACAAGGCCTTCATCGGTCCACAAACGAAATTGCATCTCGATTACGTGGAAGCGCACCTAAGAAAACACGAATGGTTCAGTGGCGCTGAATTCTCGGCATCAGATATTATGATGAGCTTCCCGCTGGAAGCAGCGATGACTCGTGTGAAAGGCTCACGGCCCAACATCGCCGCCTTCCTTAAAAAGATTCAGGCGCGGCCGGCCTATCAAGCGGCGCTGAAACGATGAAATACTTTATCCTGCTGGCGCTTTTTTCCTGCACAAGTCTCAAGCACACCACCGAGCAGCACATAGTTACGGGTCAATGTGAGAAGGAGTTTCAGAAAACAGAACTTTCACCAGGTGAGAATATTTGGCAGAACGTGGTTGAAAGCACCACCACCACCGCCAGCTACCTCGTCACGGGCCTTGGCTATTCAACGGATGTGCTCATCACTTATGGCGGCGGAACCATCGTGACACTTGCGGTGTGTTCGCCGGTGTTATTGGTGGAAGGGGCAGCCTATGGCAATGGTGGGTCGAACATGCGGGCCTCCTCCGAATGCGTCGGGAATGTGGGGGCCACCGTCTATAAAAGCCTCAACACGAAGCTAGGAAGTCAGGCGCATAAAGACACTGAGAAGTGGCGTTGCCCTGACATTGATCACATCGCTCGCGGCCTACTGAAAGTGGCGGCTTGCTACCACAAAAACGGCGATGAAGTTTCTGCGGAGAAGCAGTTGAAGATGATTCGGGAGTCCGCTCTTTTTAAGCAATGCCTCTCAAAGTCGATGCTCAAAAAGCTTTCAGAATCGAAGTAGTACTATAACGCGAAGTTTCTTCGCAGCGGCGGTAGTTTCAGATTTGAAACTCAAAACCCTCTCGCATCATCCAAGCATTTCTGGTCATACATAACCACATTGCCCAGCACGCTCATGCGAATGGCGAATTGAATCAGATCCGAGCGACCTTCGTTCATCCAGTACATCACGCAATCAGGATTGTTACAGTGGGCGCCGTGGCCTTCGGTGTCCTTGTGCACGTCTTTCATCGGGAGACCGTTGTCCACTAAGCCAAGCGCGTGACCGATCTCATGCACAAGCGTCGCTTGCTCCACATAGCGTGGAACAAAACCCGCGGCACTCACACCCGTCTGGCGAACCACATCTTTAAAGATTGCCACCACCGTCGTGCCACCCATGGACACGCCCACCGTCGTTGGACTATCGGCCGTTCCGTCGTTAAACACACCGGCCAAGAAAACCACATAAAAGTAAGTCTCTGTCGTCGCTGAGCGCCCCGTGCGATGTTTCTCGGCCAGCTTCAAAATATCTTCCGCCGTCCAGCTCGCCTTTCCTTGCACCGGCAGCTCTTTCATCGCCGCCAACTGCTTCGGTACCGTGATCGTCGGAATCACACTGCGACCTACAAAGAGCGCCGTGAGATTTCGCTCCAGCACTTCCCACAGGGCCACCGTTTCACCGGCGATGGTCAGAGTGTTGCCATCAGCAAATGGCTCTTGCCCGGACTCATAGGCCACTTCCACTACCAACTTAGAAGATGAAGTGAAGTAGTTCTTGGTCGTCTCGTAGGGATTGAGATTGCGCGCATCGCGGACGCTCTTGTCTTTACCGCAACCAAAGAAAACCAAAGCCATCATTATTAGGAAAAGACGCATGGAATCTTATCGGTAAGCGGGTTAGCATGTTTATATACATGGAGGGTATCTAATGAAAAACCACTGGAAGTTGCTTCTAGGGCTCGGTCTTGGCATTGTTGCCGGCACCTTCGCTCACGATTATCAGGATCTGGGCTGGCTCCAGACCTTGAACCAGAACCTGATCTTCCCCGTCGGACAAGTCTTTTTACGCCTCTTGTTCATGATCGTCGTTCCCATGGTGTTCTCGGCGCTGGTGTTAGGCGTCTATGATCTCGCCCGGGACTCCGGTGTCGGCAAAGTCGCTGGCATGACCCTCTTCTACACCATCATCGCTTCAACTGCGTCGGTGATCATCGGAATCGGGCTTGTGAATAGCATTCGCCCCGGCGACGGCTTCAACGTCGATCGCTCAGTGTTCGAAACTGCCAAGGCCAACGTCGACACCATCAGCACCAACGCTGGTAACGCCAAGAGCTTCGCCCAGGCCATGGTGGAAGTGATTCCCAAGAACCCACTGGATGCCGCCGTTCGCGCGCTCGATGGCGAAATGCTGGCCCTCATGTTCTGCGCGCTATTCTTCGGTTTCGCGTTCCACTTGTACCGCAAGGGCCGCGAGGGCGATCATCCCCTCTTGATCATGGGAATCTTTGACGAGATTTTCCAGGCCTCTCTCAAGATCGTTGATCTTGCCATGAAGCTTGCTCCCTACGCCGTATTCGCCATCGTTTTCCAGACAGCGTTTAAGTTCGGTCTCTCGATCTTTGAATCACTCATCTACTTCGCCGCCACCGTGGTGGTCGGTTTGTTGATTCAGCAATTTGTCGTCTACTCGTTCCTATTGAAAGTATTCGCGAAGCGGAACCCTTGGGATTTCTTCCGCAAGTGCCAGGACGTTTACCTCTACGCGTTCTCTACCAGTTCATCGAACGCCACGTTGCCGAAGTCCATCGAAGTCGCGGAAACCAAACTCGGCCTGACTCCTTCGATCTCCCGCTTCGTGCTCACCGTCGGAGCGACGGCCAACCAAAACGGGACCGCGCTCTTTGAAGGTGTGACAGTTCTCTTTTTGGCGCAAGTGTTCCAGGTCGATTTGAGCATGGGCCAGCAGTTGCAAGTGGTATTGATGTGTATCATCGCCGGTATCGGCACCGCGGGTGTACCCGGTGGGTCACTGCCGCTCATCATGATCATCATGAACTCAGTGGGGATTCCTGCCGAAGGGATTGCCTTGATTCTTGGTGTGGATCGCTTCTTAGATATGTGCCGCACGACTTTGAACGTCAGCGGTGATCTCGTGATCGCAGCACTCGTCGATAAAAAACCTAGTTAAGATCAGGCTTGAGGCAGGCGCCGAAAAAACCGGCGCCTGTATCGACTCGGCCTTCTGATTTCAGCGGAACATCTCCCAGCACACCTGTGGCCGAAGCGAGCGGAAGACGAATGGTCTGTCCGAGGCCCTGCGTAATGCCTTTGTTAAGCGCATTCATCACCGTCTCATTAAACATCGCTCCGCTCTGAAGCGCAAAGCGAGCTGTACCAGGAACGACTTTCCAATTCACTTTTGGCGAGTCCACGCAGAAGTCACCGTTGTGACAGGCCTTGGCCTTGAAATCAAAGTTGATGTTCAGATCTCCACCGAACTTTCCAATGCCGAAGAAGCCGTTATGAAAACAGCTCTCGACCTTTACCGACGTCGCGTAACGTTTCGTGGCGGTGACGTAGCGTAACTGCGGCGGCTCTTTCAGGTAGCAACCTAGGCCCGACATATTGAGGTAGCACCCGGTGCCCTTCGCCATGCCACTGGAGTAGTACACCGGCTGACCCGCGCTATTACGCTCAGGTACAAAAGGACCACGACCCGACTCACACATCTGGCCGTTCTCCCACATCTTGCGAAGAAGCGCGTTCATATCATTGAGATCGGTATAAACCTGAATCGGGCAATTAGGAATCGAGCGACCTTCGTGGGCCGAAGGTGAATTGGCATCACAAAGATCCGGCAACGAAAGTCCCACACCGGTCATGGCGTTTCCAAGATTGGCCTGCAGCTCGGCAAAGCGCGGGAGATTCGCATGAGTCTGTGCAACAGTAATACCGTTAATCAGGGTTTCGACGTCTTCCACATCCCAGTCTGAATCCGGAAGTGTCTTTAGTTGGTCTCTGATCCGGGAAAGGCGTTGGCGAATGCTCTCCGAGGTCACGTTGGTAGAGTCGTCGCCACCTTGAAAGATCGCATATCTCAAATCACTTTCTGAAAAAAAGTAGTCGAGCGTGGTGTCCTGTGTGACCAGGCCACCGGAGATGTCCGGATTTTCCAAACCGATGCAACTATGATCTGCCGGAATCCGTTTGCCCATTTTTTGAATGACCGCACACTCAAGCACGGCCACCGCATCCAGCGCTTGCACATTCGCCAGACTCATCTCGCTCATCACCGAGGCCGCGTCCACACGAAGCGAGCGACCTGGGCCGGTCTGTGTTCTTAGCTGTTCGACGCTGGTACGCACTTGCAGCGCCAGCACGTCGGAGAGACTTTTCTTTAACCCTTCTTCGATCGAACTGCGCATCGGCTGGACGAGCACGGGAAGAACTTCACCTTGAATGGCCTCGAGGTCACTCGCCGCATAACCGCCGAGTCCGTCGACGCGCACTTGACTCGCCATCTCGCGGAGCATGTTATCAGAGAAGATGACGCCGTCTTGGACTTCGAAGCGAATGTCTTCCAGCGGTTCCGTCCCCGCGAAGTTCACCTTCGCGCTCAAGCAAACCTCGCGCGGCTGGTCCAGCGTGGGATTGATGTTGTTAATGGTGATGTTGCTATCACTCAACTGCGTCCCCGCGGTGTCCATCTGGATCGAGGTCGCCATGGTGAGCGAGAGTTCGTTGATCATGAAGCACATCTTGAGGCGCTCGTTCTCGATAGTCACAGACCGAGGAGCGGTGGTCAGTTTTTGAATCTGCAAGGGCGACGGAAATGAAATCCCCGTCGGGTAAATCGACTCGACTCCAGCGCACTTACCGACTTGCTGATTGCCTTCGAGGATGGCGCAAGGAAGCTTGAAGCACATCTGCTCCCGGACTTTCGGGTGGAGATTCTTGTCTGCGCACAGGCCTTGAGCTTCGCACTTAAGATTGGCGTAAAGCGGATCGCCCTCGGCTTTCTCGCGTACACAGACCTCTCGTGAGTGCGGCATCCCCAATGGCTTGAGATCGTAGGGACGCTGAACGATGCCGTTAAAAAAATTCGAATCGACCGCGCTCTCAACCAGCGGCAATAGAAACGGCAATGAGGCATTGCTAGTCTGGCTCGAAAGCACATTACTCGCGACCTCGACTCTCACCAACTTCGAAGCACACTTCGCCTCACCAAAACACGGCTGAGCGTGCGCTTGCACACTAACAAGGAGACTGAGGATAAAAAGGAGCTTCGCCATCGTGGGCTTATCGGCAACTACCGGCCGGAAGTGAGCTGGACTATCTCTACTGTTTTCGTCGGGATACCCACAGCGTCTTTTCGACTTCGGCGATGGTTGTACCCTCGCTATTTTTGATTTCAACGGGCAGCATGCGCTCGGTTTTCCCATGGGCCAGGACATCGGCCTTGATGGATTCAACTAAATCATCCGTGATGAAAAACTCTGCGTGCACGCGCCCCTTACCCGGTTTGCGAAAGCGAATGCTCGCGGCCTTGTCCCACACGATATAGTCTCGGCCCAAAATCTCGATGAGCATCAGCATGTACCAAGGATCGGTCATGCTATAGAGCGAACCGCCGAAGTGAACGCCGACATAATTGGTGTTGAGCCTGGTCAGCGGCATTTCGACTCGGACATGCTTGAAGTCCGGTGCGAGTTTCGTAAGGCGAATGCCGGCCCCCAAGAATGGAGGCCAGACATTGATCGCTTTAAAGAGAAGATGTTTGGGTATTTTTCGCCAGTTCACTTTTGCAAGAATAGAACAGACCAGTAGACGCGGCCAGAACGATCACTCGAAACACCAACGCCCATGGCGTTGAAGCGTGGGTCGAGCAACATTGCGCGGAAACGATTGCTGGTCATCCAGCTGTTGAATGCGGCCTGGGCGTTAAACTGATCACGGGCCACGAGTTCAGCGCAATCATTGCCGCCGCCTGAATTACGACGGGCACGCATGCAGCGCTCTTGCACACCGAAGTGGCCATAAGGGATACGACCTTCGGCCATATCTTCAGCGTGGATGTCGGCTTCGTTATCCATAACGACCGAACGGAAAAGTGAGCGGGAACGGCCGGCCTTGCGGTACTTGTTAATCATCTTGTAGAGTTCGACTTTGGCGCCATCTTCAGAAACAACCGGGTTTCTGTAGCCCTGAGGACCGTCACTGCCGCCGCTAGAATTTTTTCCGCAGCTGATGGCAAACAACGAAATCATCAAAACAATGCTGATATGCTTCATAACACTTCCTTTTGTAGAGGAAGTTCAGACTAGGAAACATATCCCGACTGTTCTACTCAAAAAAACTTACTCTGCGCTAAGTCATTTAAAATTCAGCGTTTCTCGGTGTTCTTGGAAAGGGAATCACATCTCTGATATTCGTCATTCCGGTGATGTACATCACCGCTCGCTCGAAACCCAAACCAAAACCAGCGTGTGGCACACTGCCAAAACGACGCAAATCCATGTACCACCAGTAGTCTTCCGGCTTGAGATGCATCTCTTTCATGCGGGTCTCGAGCTTACCGTGATCGTCTTCACGCTGGCTGCCGCCGATAATTTCGCCAACTCCTGGCACCAAAATATCCATGCAGCGCACAGTTTTACCGTCAGAGTTTTGCTTCATATAAAAGGCCTTGATGCCCTTCGGGTAATCCGTCACGATGGTCGGCTTCTTATAGTGGATCTCACACAAGTAGCGCTCGTGCTCTGTTGCCAGGTCGCCGCCCCACTCCGGTGCCGCGAATTCAAACTTGTGACCGCCGGCCTGCGCCTTTTGCAAAATCTCCACGGCCTCAGTGTACGTCACGCGCGCAAAGGGCGATGAAGCCACATGCGCGAGAGTCTCGAGCAAGGTCGGATCATTTTTTTGTGAAAGAAGCGCCAGCTCATCTGGGCATTTTTCCATGGCGGCCTTGATCATGAACTGAATGTAATCGCGGCCGAGATCGGCCACATCATCCAAATCAGCAAAGGCGACTTCCGGTTCGATCATCCAGAACTCAGACAAGTGGCGAGCGGTGTTCGAATTTTCTGCACGAAACGTAGGCCCGAAAGTATAGATTTTACCGAGCGCGAGAGCGTAGCACTCCCCTTCCAACTGGCCTGTGACGTTCAAGAACGTTTCACGAGCGAAGTAGTCCTTAGAGAAATCTACTTTGCCCGCGACTTGCGGAGCACCGTTCACCGGGAATGTTGAAACGCGGAACATCTCGCCGGCGCCTTCGCCATCACTTGAGGTGATGATCGGCGTATGGAGATAGTAGTAGCCGCGGCCATCGAAGAAATCGTGCGTGGCCTTGGCGAGCACGTGACGAATGCGGAAAACCGCGCTGAACAATTGTGTGCGGCCACGCAAGTGCGCCTGTTCACGCAAGAACTCGAGAGAGGTTTCTTTTTTCTGGAGAGGATAATCTTCCGGCACAGTACCAATCACCGTAATGGCTTTCGCCTGCATTTCAACAGACTGACCCTTTCCTTGGCTCGCGACCACCAACCCGCTGATCTCTACAGAGCTGTGGAGACCGAGTTTAATGATTTCTTCGTAGTTCGGAAGAGCGAGATCGACCACCACTTGAAGATCTTTCTGGCATGAACCATCGTTCAGCACCAAGAACGAGAATTTCTTCCCGCTGCGAAGACTTTTAATCCAACCTTTCACGGTGTGCGTTTGCTCAACAGGGGCCGTGGTCAGAAGAGTTTTTACGGAGGTGAAGTTTTGTAGCATGAGCGCCTCTTAGCGTTGTGGGAAAATGTGGTGAAGAACTTCTTGGGTCTGGTGCCACTTCAAACGTGGGCCATACTGTGACACTACTTTCGATGCCGACGCCGAAGCGAGTTTGCCTGCTTCCGCGAAATTATGTCCGTGAGTGATGGCGTAGAGAAACGCGCCGGCAAACATGTCGCCTGCTCCGTTACTATCAATCGCCTTCACAGGGAAAGCCGCCACGTCGATAAAGTTTGTGCCATCGAAAAGCAAAGCGCCCTTCTCACCACGAGTGATAACAAAAGTCTTGGCGACTTTTTTGAGCGCTTCGCGAGCGACCATTAAATCGGTGGTATTGGCAAATGCACAGGCCTCGGCTTCGTTGCTAAAAAGGAGATCAACACCTTTCGCGCCCAACATATTTTTCATGCCGTCGCCGAAGAACTGCACCATCGCCGGATCAGAGAACGTGAGTGCCGTTTTTACGCCGTTTTTCTCAGCGAGCTCTCGCGCAGCGATCGCCGCTTTTTGGCCAGTCGGCGAAGCCACCAAGTAGCCTTCGATGTAAAGATACTGACTGTCTTTAAGGTGACTCTCCACCAATTCTGCATCTGAGAATGTAGAAGTGATGCCCAAGAATGTGTTCATGGTGCGTTCGGCGTCTTTGGTGACCATCACGAGGCATTTGCCGGTGGTGCCGGGAGGACGCTTGTCGGCAAGGTTCGAATCCACGCCCGATTCTTTCAGATCTTCGGCGTAGAAATCACCCGTTGAATCATTGGCTACTTTGCATGAGTAAAAAGTTTTACCGCCCATCTGGGCCACGGCGATCACGGTGTTAGCAGCACTGCCACCGCACTGACGCTTGAGCATGGATTGACCGAGGGCTTTCAAGAGGTAGTCCTGGCGGTCTTCTTCCACTAAGGTCATGCGACCTTTATCGATAGAGTGATCGTTTAAGAAGGCATCTTGTACTTCAAATTCCATATCCACCAAAGCGTTACCGATGCCGTAGACGTCATATTTTTTCATGGGGTCTCCCTGTAGATGCGCGTGCGATATTTTAGAAGAAGAATCAGGGCAAGTACACGTCGAAGCGCACGGCCTTACCTTCTTGGGCGAAGGCGACACCGGGCAACAGCTCGCTCGATTTAGGCGGACGCTTAATGATGAGACGTTTTTTTTGCGCGCGCAGACTCTCGGCGACCTCGACGGCATCCGCGTCCTGACCGACAACCTCTCGGAATATCCGCATCTCCTTGCGCGGCAGGGCCTTTTTCGAAACTTCACTATACATAGGATCGAAGTAAATTATGTTCGCATCCTGCGGAATCCCGAAGGTTTCTAGATCCAGCGTCCATTTGGATTTCACTGTATGCTGCCAAGCCTCATAGGCCCTTAATAGCATAAGGGCAGGCACCGGATGACGCTCCCAAGAATGTACACGACAGCCAAAGGCGAGCAACTGCAAGCTATCTCCCGCTAAACCACACGTCGCATCCAAAACAAAAGGAAGCTCTGCACCCTTTACACCTAAGGCGCGATAGAGCGGTTGATCACGAAATGAAGTCAGTGTGCGCTTCCATTGCAGAAATTCTTTCTCTAAATCTAAAAGAACCGGACGTTCGTCCTCGTCGGGAGAAAGCAACTCCCAACCGTCGGGAGTTTGACGTAAGACATGCTGCAAACCCAGGGACTGCAGGCGGCCCAACAAAGCTTGTTCGATCGAAACGACACTCAAGAGAAGTCCTTAACAAAAGGTCTACAGAAGCATTAAACTGGCGCTGCAATCCGACACCCTCTGTAGACTGGTTTTAGCCCATTTACCAAGGAACTTCCATGGCCGTTATGCCACTGAACTATCGCCCTGAAACTCTCCAGCGCGAGACACTCCCGTACTATATTGGCGCCAGCGATGCTGACATCCAAAGCATGCTGAAAACTTTGGGGCTTAACACCCTCGAAGATCTCTACTCTCACATCGCCACCGATCATAAATTCAAGGGCCCGCTCAACATGCCTCGGGCGATGGGTTATCAGGAACTCATTCAGCATGTGAATACGCTGGCGGCGAAAAACAATCCTCGACCAAGTTTCATCAGCGACGGCCTCCCACAGTATAAAGTGCAAGACATCGTAGGTGCTATTTGCAGCATCCGCGGTTTGACCACCGCCTACACGCCATATCAGCCCGAGCGTTCACAAGGCACCCTTCAGACGTTGTGGATTTACCAATCCTTGATTGCGCAGCTCACCGGCTTTGAAGCGGTCAACGCTTCTTTGTACGAGCGTTCGACTTGTTTGTACGAAGCACTTCTTTGTGCCCAACGTATTGTGAAGAATTCTACGACGGCACTCGTATCCGAAGCCATGTACCCAGGTGACTTAGAAGTTCTCGAGACTCACGCGCGTGAAACTGGTCTCACCATTCGTCGTGTGCCGATCGATCCGACGACGGGCCTCACCAGCCTCACTCAGTTGAAGAACATTCTCTCAACTAGCACCGGAATTGCGTGTGTGGCATTCCCGCAGCTCAACACTTTAGGCAATCTTGAAAACGTTGATGCCCTCACGGATCTTTGCGCTGAGAGCGGCGTGAAATCCATCGCGATCATTGATCCGATGCTGCTCGGCCCTCAAGGCCTTAAGCCACCGGTCGCGTTTGGTAAAAAAGGCGCCGACATGTTGGTCGCCGAAGGCCAACACTTGGCCCTAGGTCCAAACTTCGGTGGCCCGGGACTCGGGATCTTCGCCATTCGTTATACTGAACAAGACAAAAACTCTATTCGCTCAACCGCTGGTCGCTACATTGGTAAGGCGCTTGATAGCAAAGGCCGTGAGTGCAAAGCGCTCATCCTTTCAACTCGCGAGCAACACATCCGTCGCGAGAAAGCGACGTCGAACATCTGCTCAAACCAAAGCTTTGTCGCCTCTCTCGCAGGCGCGTGCATTCTCGCTCGCGGTGACGAAGGTTTCGCTCACGCAGCAAAGGCCGGTCATGATGGCATCCGGAAACTGGTGAGTGAGCTCACGAAGTGCCCAGGCGTGACGCTGAAATTCCCGCAGACACCTGTGTGGAATGAAGTCACCTTAAAACTTCCCGTCGCGACGGCCATGGTTCTTGCCGAAGCCCGCACAGCTGGCGTGCATGCGGGAGTGGATGTCTCCACTCGTTTTAATTCCATCACCGGCGAAAACCTCTTGTTGCTCGCCGTCTCGGATGTGCAAACCGACGCGCAGATCCAGCAGCTCGTGAAATTCTTCCACACAAAGTTCGGTGCTACCGCGACATCACAAACCGTCGCCGCTATCCCCGCCAGCGATCGCCGCACAGATAGCCCCGAGATCCCACGTCTCGCGGCCGATGACATCGTGGCCTACTACAACAAACTCGGCTCACAGAACTTGAGCCCGGATGACGGCATTTACCCGCTGGGTTCATGCACCATGAAGTACAACCCGTACATCAACGACTACGCAGCTTCTCTGCCAGGTTTCACAGATGTGCATCCAGAAGCACCGCTGGCGGACGTACAGGGCTCACTTGAAGTCCTTTGGGAAATCCAGGAGATGTTCAAGGCCATCACGGGTCTTGCGGCCGTGACCACGCAACCCCTCGCAGGTGCGCAAGGTGAACTCGTCGGTCTGAAGATGTTCCAGGCCTACCACCGCTCACGCGGCGAGGGTGATACTCGTACGACGGTGATCATTCCTCGCTCGGCCCACGGAACCAATCCGGCGAGTGCCACCATGGCAGGCTATGAGACGCGTCTCATTGAAGCTTTACCTAACGGTGAAATGAATATCGCCCAGCTCAAGGAGATCCTTGCTGCTGACGGTGCAAAAATTGCGGGCATCATGGTGACCAACCCGAACACCGCCGGAATTTTTGAGACGGGCTTCGCTCAAATGAGCGAGATGATCCACGAAGCGGGCGGCTTGGTGTATATGGACGGCGCGAATATGAACGCAGTCGCAGGGATTGTGAATCTTGATGCCATCGGCGTGGATGCGGTTCATAACAACCTTCACAAGACTTGGACCATTCCACACGGCGGCGGCGGGCCCGGTGATGCCATGGTGGCGGTTTCTCATCGCTTGAAAGATTTCTTGCCGGGCGTGCAGATCACCAAGAGCGCCGATGGCTCTTTCGGCCTCACTCGCACGTCAAAAACCTGCGGTTCGTTCCACCGTCACTTCGGTAATTTCGCTCATAAAGTACGCGCCTACACCTACATCAAGGCCCTCGGCGCGGAAGGTGTTCGTAAGATGAGTTCGGTCGCAGTTCTCTCAGCGCGCTACCTGTATGCGAAACTCGCTGATCAGTACCCAACGCTCCCAGCAGGTTCAGAATCATCTCCGCGCATGCACGAGTTCATTCTAACTTTGAGTCCTGAGACCTTCACACGCATCGAAAAAGTCGGCGGCGTTCCGAAGGCGAATACCATCGCTCGTATTGGTAAACTCTTCCTCGACTTCGGCTTCCACGCCCCGACGGTAGCGTTTCCAGAGCAGTACGGATTGATGATCGAGCCGACGGAAACTTACAACAAAGCTGAACTCGATCAATTCGCTGGCGTGGTTTCTCAGATCCTCACGTTGGTAAATGAACACCCGGAAGTGCTGCGCACGGTCCCTCACTTCACGCCGATCGATCGCGTGGATGAAGTGACGGCTAACAAGACTCCGCAGTTTGCGGAGAAGATCACCAAGCATCTGCCGAAAATTCTTCCGGACCGCGTGGATGTTGCGCGCTTGCGTAAGAGCACGCCAGGGGATCTGTGTGAGATGATTCTTCAGGCGCACAAGAAAGAAGAAGCGGGAACTCGTTAAAACAAAGCCGGATAGAAGACATTCTCTCTCTATCCGGCTTACGTTTCTTCGTTTACTAGATCAAAAACAGACTCATAAACTAGTGTTTTGTATTTGATGCTTTTTAAGAATCCTTGAATCTTTCAAGTACAATCTTTCTTATCGGTATTTTGATCATTATTAAACTATCTGTCTCTCCCATCTCAGCACTAAAGGCAGATTCGATATTCATCAATGCTTGTTTGCCAATCGGGTTTTTGTTAATGAAAATTACGAAGCCGCTCCAATCTTTCGCTAAAGCGTTTTCTCAAATAATGGCAAAAGATATTGATACTGACTCGACTCGCTTTTACTTTCAAAGATCACATTTTCTTCATCCATCAATTCACCTGTTACATCTAAGGTTTAGAAATTATTATTCAGAAAAAGCAGTCTGCAAAAGACAGGTATAGCCGCTTCATATTTTAATAATGTCTGAGCTTTGAGCGCAGGGAAGTAGCGCCAGATCAGTGCCATTTATGGCGTTTTTAATTCCTCCTTGCAAAGTAACCTGTGTTAGTTAAGGTATTGCTTATGAGAATACTACTTAATCTGTTGTTGCTGTCAGTTAGTAAAGATTACGCTTTGGCTGATGAAACAATTAATTGCCCTGGGCTTAGCCAGATTGTCTTTCAAATACAAATCGTTTCAGAAAATATTGCTAATGCAAACACAACCAGAACACCACAAGGTGGGCCTTATAAACCGAAGACAGCTCTTTGCAACACATTTGGATGTGATATTTTAGAATGGGAAACATCTTTTCAGGCCTATGAACCCGAACATATAGATGCAAACGTCGATGGCTTTGTGAGCTACCCATCAATTGATACCATTGAAGAAATGAATCAAATGATCGAACTGCAGAGATCATATGAGCAACGTTTAACGGAATGTAGAAACTAATTTTAAATTGATATTTCCAACTCAAAACAAGCACTCAATTCCCTAGTATAAAAGTGCACTCCTTTCCACCCAAAATGTAGTCCTCGCTCAGGATGTGGACCAATCACCTCACTTTCTTTACAACACGAGTCAAAACACCTATCTTCGTCCTCTAAGGACTATTTATGGCCATTCTACCTCGTTGCACGTTCGCGATCATTTCCCACCCGGATGCGGGTAAAACCACCATGACTGAGAAGCTGCTCTGGTTCGGTGGCGTCGTGCGCGAAGCCGGCATGGTGAAATCAAAATCCGGCGACTACGCCAAGTCCGACTGGATGGAGCTCGAAAAACAACGTGGTATCTCGATCACTTCATCCGTGATGAGTTTTGAATACAATCATCGTGCTCTGCACTTGCTCGATACTCCCGGCCACAAAGACTTCTCAGAGGATACCTACCGCACACTCACCGCTGTTGAATCCGTGCTTATGATGATCGACTCCGCCAAAGGTGTGGAAGAGCGAACCATCAAGTTGATGGAAGTCTGTCGCATGCGCGACACCCCGATCGTCACTTTCATGAACAAGTATGACCGCGAAGCCATGGATCCGTTTCAATTGATCGATGACGTCGAGAAAACTCTGCGCATCCAGTGCGTGCCGATGAACTGGCCAGTGGGCTCGGGCGTGGATTTCCGTGGTGTGTATGACTTCGCCAAGAAGAGCATTCTTTCATTTAAGAATGCCCGCGATCCATTCTCACCCACCTTCGTTGATGCCTCTGACTTAGATTCACCTGCGCTGAAAGAATTCCTCGGGGAGCGCATCTTGAACGAGTTCAAAGAGCAGATGCAGATGGCAGAGGCCCTCATGCCCCCATTCAACGAGCAAGACTACTTGGACGGATTGCAGAGCCCGGTGTTCTTCGGATCAGCTTTGAAAAACTTCGGCGTCAAAGAAACGCTAGATATGATCTGCCAAGTGGCCCCGACACCGCGTCCGCGCGAAGCCGTGCTAGCGCCCTACACCTCAGGCGCGGAGAAAGTTACCGTTGATCCTAACGACAATGAGTTCACCGCTTTCATTTTCAAGATCCAAGCCAACATGGACCCGAAGCACCGCGACCGCATTTCATTCATGCGCGTTTGCTCCGGCAAATTCACGCGCCAAGATAAAATCTTCCACGTGCGGTCGGGCAAAGAGATCAAGATCACCACGCCGTTGATCTTCCAAGCGCGCGACAGAGAAATCGTTGAAGAGGCCTACCCAGGCGACATCATCGGTTTGCACGATACCGGCAAATACCAAATCGGTGATACGTTCACCATGGGCAAGAAGATGATCCGCTACACGGGGATTCCCAACTTCGCTCCGGAATTGTTCATGAAAGTCACCGCCAAAGATCCTCTGCGTGCCAAGCACTTAGAGAAAGGCCTCTCGCAGCTTTCTGAAGAAGGGGCCACGCAGCTCTTCATTCGTAAAACAACCAACGAGAAGATGCTCGGTGCTGTCGGTGCACTTCAATTTGAAGTCGTAAAATTCCGTCTAGAAGATGAATACGGCGTAGAAGCGAGCTATGAGAACGTTTCATGGCAAGGCGTGCGTTGGTTGCGCTTTGAAGACCCCGCAGCGGAACACGATTTTGTTTCTAATTACAACTCATTCATCATGAATGACCGGGAAGACCGTGTGTGTTTTGCGGTTCGTACGGAGTGGGATTTGCGTTTAGCGCAGGAGAAGAATCCCAAAGTTAAGTTCTACAAAAACTCAGATTTCATTGATTAAAACCGCTTTAAAATGGCGCTTACGTCGTTGCTCTCGTCGCTCGGTCGTGCGGCGTACATTTAAGTACGCCTCCTCTCTCGCTTCCTCAGCGCCTAGTCATCGCCTATTTTAAATCAGTTTTATTCTGAAGATTGCTCAGGCTTTCACGCCACGAACTCTCAGGTACGGCGACATTATTGCAATTACTCTTGTTGAAGACCGGACACTGCACTCCCCGACGAATCTCCGCCACGGTAATTCCCACCACCGTCCATGTGCCATTCACTTCTTTCAGCAGCGGACCGCCAGAACTTCCTGGGCCGGTGGGCATGTCATGGAAGATCAACCCTTGAGCATCGAAGCCCTTGCCGTGGCCGCGGGTTTTGTTATTCAAGAGTGATATGCCGTAGCTTTTAGCGATGGGATGAGTGACGTCATAACCCGGCACACGCAAGATCGCTCTATGCATTTCCACCGTTCCCAAACTGCCCGTAGGCAAAAAGCCAACCACATCGCCCACTGGTTTTTTCAAACGCAGAATCGCCCAGTCTTGAATCCCGTTCGGCACAGCGGCCGGATTGACGACGAAACTCGCCACCTCACTCATCTCGCCCACACTGGCGCCGTAGAGGTAGTGCGTATGAAAGCGAACATGGGTCGCTGGAATGAGTTGTTGAGCGCGCATCAGGCAATGAGCGGCCGTCAGGACCAGATCACGGCCTACTAGCACACCGGTGCACACCTCGCCGTCGAACCCTTCCACCAAACCGACCGCTGAGTATGGCAGGGCCTTCGGCGTATTCAGCAGTGCACGGGAATCCGCGCCAATGATCATGGCGGACACCATACTGGGGAACAGTACAAGGAGGAGGAGCTTAAGCATGGATGGGATCATAACCCGCCCCCGGAATCGAGGGCGGGTGAGAGTAAAACTTATAGGTCTTAGAACTGGTAAAGCGCGGTGAGGTTCGCTGTGTACCCTTTGTAATCACGGTACTCCTGAGTCGTACCCGAAGTTTCCGCATCTTGCGCACTTGCGTAGAACACGGAGATCCCAGGAGACACCACCAACGTATCTTTGATCACGCTGAAGATGAAGCTCGTGCCAACCGTTGCCACCCACTGAGGATCGAACTTCGTGTCTGCGCTGCCAGCGTTTTCAGAATCGTAGCCACTGGTGCGCTGGAGGCTTGCTTCTGCACGAAAGTCGAGGAACTCGAGCATCTGCTCTTGCATGCCGTAGAGGGCCTGGATCGTATAAGTGGCGTCCGTGGTTTCTTTGTCTCCGGCAGTGTTTTCTTGTTCTGACTCACCGGCATACTGCAAGTTCAACTGCGCGTTCCACTGAGAGGTCCCATTCTTCTGGCCAAGGCGTGCACCGAGTTGATAAACCGCGCCGCCGGCACCGGCAGTGAATTCTGTGTCGTTGTCGCTGCCTTCATTGTCCACGAGATCCGGAGAATAAGAGACCCGAACATCGACGGCATAACTGCCAGCATTCTGCTCCATCAATCGCCAGGTTCCTGCCACTGTCGGGTTCTGCATTCCTTCGGTATCAACCGTCGTGCGTCCACCGGTACCACCACTGGTGAACTGCTCTTGCTGCCCTTTGATCTGGCGAGCGTAGGTGAGTTCTGCGCTAATGAGATCAGTGAGACCGAATCCCACACTTTGCTCGATCACTTCGTTATGAATGTCGGCCTCAGTCGTCTTGTCGACGTTTACCTGCGCCCCTTCCCATGTGTAATCGGTCACACCGTAAATTCTGCCAGCACTTGGAATCCACATCAAATCTTTCAAGTTACGTTCTGCCGTTTGGGCAAACGCTGATCCAACGAACAAAACGGACAAAAACAGAAAACGCATGAGCACTCCTAGTTACGGTTCAGACAGTTCAAGTCTTCGAATGATTGTTTAAGACGTTTCACAAAACTTTCCTCGCCGTGGCGCAGCCACACGCGAGGATCGTAGAATTTTTTATTGGGAGCATCGGCCCCTTCCGGGTTACCTAGCTGACCTTGCAGGTAATCTTTCTTCGCGGCGTAGAAGGCACGGATGCCATCCCAGAACGCCCACTGCAAGTCGGTGTCGAGATTCATTTTGACCGCGCCGTACTCGATGGTTTCGCGAATCTCTTCGCGGGTCGACCCTGAGCCCCCGTGGAAGACAAACGAAACGGCATTGTGGCCGGTGTTGAATTTCTTCTGAATGAATTCCTGCGAGTTCTTCAGGATTTTTGGCGTGAGTTTTACGTTGCCTGGCTTGTAAACACCGTGCACGTTGCCGAATGAGGCCGCGATGGTGAAGTTGCTGCCGACTTCGCGAAGAGTGGCAAAAGCTTCAGAAACTTCCGAAGGCTGCGTGTAGAGTTTTGAGCTATCCACATCCGAATTATCGACGCCGTCTTCTTCCCCACCGGTAACACCGAGTTCGATCTCGATGCCGGTGTGAATGGCATTCATGCGACGGAAGTACTTTGCGGAAATTTCCAGGTTCTCGTGCAACGGCTCTTCCGAGAGATCGAGCATGTGTGATGAGAACAATGGACGCTTAGTAGTTTTGAAATTTTCTTCGCCAGCAGCGACCATGTGATCGATCCACGGCAGAAGTTTTTTTGCAGCGTGATCGGTGTGCACGATGACCGGAACACCGTAATACTCTGCCATCAACTGAATGTGACGAGCACCTGATATCGCACCCAAAGCAGCGGCTTTATCAGTTTCGAGCTTCAGAGATTTTCCGGCGAAGAACTGACCGCCGCCGTTAGAGAATTGAATGATCACCGGTGAATTGACGGCCTTCGCTGTTTCGAGAACAGCGTTGATCGTGTTGGTGCCGGTGACGTTCACCGCCGGCAAAGCGAACTTTGTTTCTTTGCAGTGCTGGTAGAGATCCTGCAACGCTTGGCCGAAGACCAAGCCTGGCTTAAATTGACTCACGAAAACCTCCCGATCTTTTGACGGATGCGCGATGATTGTATGAGAATTTACTCATCTCCGGCAAAAGGAAATCCCGTGATTGGCCGTCAAGAATTGCTTAATTACTTCCAGGCCTTGCTCACACCTGAACTCTTTGATGATTACGCGCCTAACGGTCTTCAGATCGAAGGTAAGGAGCGCGTCAAAAAGGTCGCTTTTGCTGTCTCGGCCACACAAGATTCACTTAAGGAAGCTCTCGCTTGGGGGGCGGACACACTGGTGGTTCATCACGGCGTCTTGTGGAAACACCAAGGCGCGCGCACGCTCACCGGTGCTTGGGGCCAGCGAATCAAACTCGCCATGCAGAGTGAACTCAACCTCATCGCCTATCACCTTCCTCTCGATGGCCACCAAGAAGTAGGCAATGCCGTCGCTCTCGCACGTGCCTTGGGCATGCAATCCTTAGCTCCATTTGCACTTTATAAAAAACAGCCCATGGGTGCGCAAGGCCGACTCCCCAGTCCTATGAGCGTGAGTGATTTTGAGAAGCATCTGCAGATTGTTTTGCAACATTCTGTCGTCGTGGGATCGAACAATCCTGATGCGCTCATAAGCACAGTCGGGATCATCACTGGTGGCGCAAACAATGACTGGAGCAAGGCGCTGGATGCGGGCCTCGATGCCTACATCACAGGTGAGATTTCAGAGTACAACTGGCATGATGCCCGCGAGGCGGGGCTCCACTATTTTGCCGGCGGCCACCATGCCACCGAGAAATTTGGACCGCAGTCGCTGATGGCCCGCTTGAAGCAGGACCATTCAGGACTTGAGGTGAAATTTTTTGATTCGGCCAATCCGGCGTAAGACTATTTCTTGCGGAGGAGGAAGAAGTGCTTCCCTTGAACCTTTGTGTTGTAAGCGGTGAACTCCGCTTCTTCACCATAGCCAAAGTACATATCTAC
Source organism: Chloridella minuta (assembly GCA_032273045.1). Lineage (NCBI taxonomy): Eukaryota > Xanthophyceae > Mischococcales > Pleurochloridaceae > Chloridella > Chloridella minuta. The sequence continues at coordinate 10,357 of JAUKPQ010107763.1, read as the reverse complement.
GCGGGCGTTGCCTTTGATTGCTCCGCCGGTATCTTGTGCCATAAAGAAGCGTGAGAACGGCTGGAGCACTGTGCGGCCTTCAGCGTCTTTCACCGGACGATTCGCTTGCACAAAGCTGATTGCACCCGAATGATTGTAGACCGTCATGTCGATCGCCATGGAACGACCTTCCGTAAGCGGTATGTTGTCGACACCCAAAGGCTCAGAGTCCGTGAACTTGAAGAAAATATAAGACGGGTTGGATGCGAAAATCTCGCGCGCCTTTTCAGGGTTCGCTTCAATGTAAGTGCGCTGAGCTTCAACCCCACGATTGGCCCCATTCAACATGCCGTTGGCGACCATATAGTGATACACAAACTTAAATGAGAGACCGTTCTCACCGGCGTAGGAGACGTAGAATTTCTTCTCGCCTTCTGGAGTCATCACACGAATACGACCGCCGCCTTGTACGTGCAAAAGGTAGATGTCGTAGAGGGGTTCTTTGATCCAAACCAGCTCTAAACCTTTACCCACGAGCGCATTATCAAAATCAATCTTCTCGCGGGAGAGCGCACGATCAGCGGGCGACTCTGGAAGAGCGTAGAGTGGATAGCGGTGTTCTGCGTCTGGCACCAATGAGCCTGAAAGATCGGGTGAGTAGTAAGCGGTGAACGTGCTTGGTGTTGAAGTACCGTGGCCTGGCTCAGATGACTTTGTGACTGGACGGTAGATGTTGAAGCGATCGTTGATTGCGTTGCTCATCTCGGCCGAACACTCAGCCTCAGAGCGAGGCTCTGCCATACAAGCTTTGTACTTCACAACGAAATCAAGAAACAGCTCGGCAGAGGCTTTGATGTCGGCCATCGTGTAAACATCAGCGCCGTACTTGATCTTGCGAGTAAGGCTCGCACGAGCGGTCAAGTTTTCGATCTGACGAGTCAGCGCCAACTCCATGTTGGTCCAGTTCATGTCATCGCTAAACGCCATTCGCTGATTCACTTTCGCCGTAGGCGTGATGATGATGGACTGAGCGAAGGCCGTCGAAGCAAGTAATGACAGCATCACAAAAAAACAAAAATGCTTTTTAGTCATAGGGTTCTCTAGTGTTAATTTCTGGTGCAGAATAGCGAGTTTCGACATTTCGTGTCAAACTTGGCTTTCTTAAAGAATCTTACCGAGCATTAACAGCTGCGCGGTTTTCCAAGACTTGTTCGAAACTTCCAAGTAGCCGTATTTCTTATAAAAATTCACGTTGCGAGCGTCGGCCGCCGTGATGAGATGCAAACCTGTCACACCACGAGCGACTAAATCTTTCTCGAGAGCGCTCAGCAACTGGCCTCCCAAGCCTTGCCCCTGCGACGCGGCGCGGCAATTAATATGAAGATGAGCGGGAAAGCGAACATACTCCTCGCGAAAAATGGAGAGATGGGGCGCCCAGGTCGACTCGGTGGCGTAGGTATCAAGCTGAGCAATGATGTAACCCGAAACCTGCTTACCTTCTACGGCAACAAAAGCCACTTGGTTTAGGTAGTCATCGAGGTATTGGTTTTGAAATTGTTGGCGCTCAGACTCGCTGGCAAACTGAGCACGCGTGGTGGTTTCCCAAAAAACTTCTGCCACCTGTTGGTAGTCTTGATCTTGATAAGCGCGAATCACGCTCGAACCCACGCCATTACCTTGCGTGCGCCACGCTCTTGCGGAGGAAAACTTCTGACATCAATTTTGTCATCCCATGGCTTTTCGGTAATCCACAAAAGCCCGTGCTCGATGAGCACTTCTTTGGCCCAAGCGGACTGAAACCATGCGAGCGGTGGACGCACCAGCTGGCAAAGTGTGGCGAAACTTTCTTGGCGAAAAAGCTCTTCATCGACTTTGATGAACTCTTCGACCACTTTGCCTGAGAGCGCCAGGATGTAATCCCGACGCAAACGCCAGACGGTGGTTTCACTCTCGCCTTTCCCCCCGAGTGGCAACAACAAGTGCCACCCCTCACCTGCAGCAAAAACCGCGGCAAGCATAGCATTTGAATGTCCGAAGGCACCGAGGTGACGAATGTAAGTTTTTTCTAATTGGGCCGGACTTAAAATCCCGCCCTGAAACTTCGCCGGCAAGCTTTGCTGTGATTGAAGCTGGTTCCAGAACAAGAAAGGCGCACCGGACTTACGAGACTCCTCACTCATGTAGTGGGCCGTGAGAAATCCTAGATCCATTTGTTCAAGGGCCTCTCTTAAAATCGGTGAGAATGTCCAACCATACTTGAGAGCGAAACGATGAGCACGCAAGAAGCGTACAGGATCTTTACGAAAGTGATCTACGTCACAAGGATGCAACTCCCCGGCTTTGAGATGCGCGAGTCCATTCAGTGGATCAAGCAGCGTCCAGGCCCGTCCGTCCCAACTCGCGCCCATGGCATTCAGAGTGAAATCACGGCGATTGACGGCTTCAGCGAAAGGCAATTTCCACGCCACTTTGGTTTCAAAGTCACCGTGCCCGTAAGCATCCCGCTGAGGATAAATCTCAATGCGCGGAGGAGCAAACTGCCATTCAATACGTGTCGCCGGGTGAAGAGCCTTCACGACATGATGGGATTGCGGAGTGAGTTGATGAGCGGTTCGCAGCGCACTCAAGAGCGCCTGCCAGCGGGTCTCGCTGCCTTCGGTGTGATGCAGTTCAAAATCCCAATCGAGAATTTCATCGCTGCCATTAGCAAGATCACGGACGGCGCCTCCGACGAGGACCGGAGTAAAACCCAAATGAAGTGAGAGTTTGAGAAAATCTTGAATGGGGGCAGGAAGGAGTTCGGGAAGTCGGGCGAGCAAGGTCATTTCTTACCAAAGCTCTTACTTGTACTCAGAAGGTGCTGGTAGAGGCCTTTCATCTTGAGGCCTTCGGCTTCTTCCACGCGAGTCGCAAAGCAGATGGTGTTGTTAAACACTTCGCTGCCTTTGAGTGTTTTAATTTTGTCTTTGAAGAATGAACGATTCAAAACGTGGGTCGGAACCACGGCCATGCCCAGTCCGTCACACACACCTTGCAGAATTTTTCCGAAGGAGTTCACCACCAAACGACTACGCACTTGTCGTGGCAGAGCGCCGTAATGCTCACGGCACCAACGGAAGAACAGCGGATCGTTCTCTTCGAACATGATGACGGGATACTGCAGAATGTCTTTCAGGTCAGACTTATCGGTGATTTTAAAATCTTTTGAATCTGGAAAAACGAGAACAGTGTGCTCTTCGTGCAAAACCCATTTCTCGGCCCAGGCCGGAACTTGGTAGTCAGGCACTATCAGACAATCGATGTCACCACGTTCAAAACGACGAATGAGATTTTCCGGAAAATCCATGCTGACTTTCACTTCAAGGTCTTCATGCTCGTTCAGATAATCGATGATCCGGCTGGTGATCCAGCTCTTACCCAGACCCGCGAGAGTGCCTACGTGCAAAGAGCCGCGGACTTCTTGAGCGTCTTGGTGAATTTGGTCAATGGTGTCGTCGATGCGCTTTAAGTACTGCTTTGCAACTTTAGCGAGTTTGCGGCCACCTTCAGTGAGCGTGGCATTTTTGCCTTGGCGCGCGAGCAACGGGAAACCGACTTTACCTTCCAATGTCTTGAGCGCCTGGGAAACCGCAGATTGCGTAACCCCCAAAGACTCAGCGGCCTTTGAGATGCTGTCGCTCTGAGAGAGCGCGATCAAAACTTGGAGATGGCTACTTTCGTATTTCATTAAATCTACGGGCCTCGTCGACTACGGCTCCTGCCTCTCTTCGACATACCGGTCATCCTGACCATAAAATACAAAGGGACCAGGTTACCCCGGTCCCTTCGATAAGATCTTTAGATCAATCTAGTCAGCACGCTCGTTCAGTTTTTCTTTACGATCATTCATGACTTTCTCTTGAACGTGGCTAGGGCATGGCTCGTACTTCGCGAACTCCATAGAGTAGCCCGCTTTACCAGCTGTACCTGAGCGCAACGTTGTCGAGTAGCCGAACATTTCTGAAAGAGGAACGTGAGCGTTGATAACCGCGTCGCCGCCTTCAGATGTTTCAGAACCGAGGATCACACCGCGACGAGAAGACAAGTCACCGATGACGAAACCTTGGAATTCTTGTGGGCTTTCCACTTCAACTTTCATGATCGGCTCGAGCAATACTGGCTGAGCTTTCTTGATCGCATCACGCATCGCCATACGAGCAGCGATACGGAACGCCATATCAGATGAGTCAACGTCGTGGTACTGGCCGTCTTGCAAGACCGCTTCTACGCCGATCACTGGGAACGCCGCCAAAGGACCTTTGTTCATAACGTCGTTGAAGCCTTTGTCACACGAAGGAATGAATTCGTTCGGGATAACACCGCCCTTAATTTCGTTCGTGAAGCGGTAGACTTGGTCTTCGCGCTCTTTACGATCGTCGGCCAATGGCTTGATCTTGCCCGCAACTTTTGCAAACTGACCTGAACCACCGGTTTGCTTCTTGTGTGTGTATTCGAAGTTCGCTTCGCCGCGGATTGTTTCGCGGTAGTTAACTTGAGGAGCACCCACTTCTACTTCCGCTTTGTATTCGCGCTTCAAACGTTCAGTGTAAATCTCAAGGTGCAACTCACCCATACCAGCGATACGTGTTTCGCCAGACTCTTCGTCAGTGAAAACGTGGAACGTCGGATCTTCTTTAAGGAAGCGCTGAAGGCCTTTGCCCATCTTCGCTTGCTGCTCTTTATCTTTTGCTTTGATTGAAAGCTCGATAACTGGAATAGGAATATGCATCCCTTCACATGACAAGTGATCCAACTCTCCGCTGTCGTTAACGAACGTATCACCCGAAGCACAGTCAACACCGATCATCGCGATGATATCGCCCGCGCAAGCGTAGTCGATGTTTTCACGGTCGTTTGAGTTCATGCGCACGATACGGCCGATACGAACACGTTTCTTCGTACGTGTGTTCAAGAGTGTATCACCCTTGGTCAAAGTACCTTGGTAGATACGAGTGTAAGTCAACTGACCGAACTGTTCGTCAGTGATCTTAAACGCCATACAAACGAGGCCTTTTGCTGCGTCTGGAGAGAGATCCACTTTCTCGCCTGTCTTGCTGTCGATCGCTTTTGGCGCTTCAGCAGTCAAAGGAGATGGGAGGTAACGAGCAACCGCGTTCAAGAGAAGTTGAACACCTTTGTTTTTGAAAGCTGAGCCCATGAATACTGGAGTGAGTTTCAAAGACTGAGTTGCGTTCTTAATTACACGGTGGATAGTTTCTTCAGTTGGCTCACGGCCTTCGAGAAGATCTTCCATCATGGCGTCGTCGAATGCAGAGATGGTGTCCAAGAGACCTTCGCGGTAGCTCTTAGCAGTATCTTGCATATCTGCTGGGATCGCTTCTTCGCGTACTTTTTCGCCGTTCTCGCCGTCGAAGTAGTAAGCCTTCATGGTGATCAAGTCGATCATACCTACGAAGTTTTCTTCAGAACCGATAGGAACTTGCATGAGAACAGCGTTGTGGTTCAATTTTTCGCGAAGAGCTTTAACACCGTTAAATGCGTTAGCGCCCATGCGGTCCATCTTATTGAGGAACGCGAGACGAGGAACGCGGTAACGCTTCATCTGACGGTCAACTGTGATGGATTGTGATTGCACACCAGCAACTGAACAGAGAACCAAGATCGCGCCGTCGAGAACGCGCAATGAACGTTCTACTTCTACCGTGAAATCCACGTGTCCTGGAGTATCGATCAAGTTAACTTTAATGCCTTTGCCGTCACCTTCAGCGAATGTAACGCCAGCAGCGTTGATACCAGTCCACTCAACAGTCGTTGCTGCTGAAGTGATGGTAATACCCTTTTCACGCTCGAGCTCCATGTGGTCCATGGTAGCGCCGGCGCCGCCGCCCTTAACTTCTTCGATCTTGTGGATCTTGGCGCAGTAGAAAAGAATACGTTCAGACAGGGTTGTTTTACCCGAGTCGATGTGGGCCGAGATACCGATGTTACGGGTCTTCGGTAGGGCCTTCATGTCAGCAGCACTCATGGAGTCTCCAAAAATAGAGGGTTACAAATCGTTTTTATCTATGGTTTTAACTCGCGTAGCATAAAGAAACGGGCAACAACCGTCAAACGATTTTGCCGGTTGCGGAAGTCTCCGCACCAGAGCAAAATAACGACCCAATGAGTTTTAAGAAAGATCTCACAAAAGAGCAGCTGTACGAGGGCGTTAAGACCCTAGTGGAACACCCGTGTCCCCACGTTCACCTCTCTCAGCAGAAGCTTTTTACCCTCTTCAGCGTGGCCTTTCAGTTTCTCTTGTTCCGCGCGACTAAGCAGCCGGGGCACTATATCATCCGAATCGAAGATTCGTTCCTGGCCGATAAACTTGCGCGCAAGGCCAAGGACGAGACAACCCGTAAATTTTTACAAAGAATTCTAGTGCCGCGTCGCCTCACCTACGGTAACGCCACGTTCCATCTCGACTATTTTAATTTAAGCACATGGGGAACCACCAAGGATCTGCCGAAAGAAAAAATCCAGGGCGCAGTGATCGTGAAGAACACTTCGAACAACCCCCTGATCGACGAAGGCGACTTCCGTCACGTGGACCCTGAGAACATGCAGAACGAAGCGGCCAAGCAGCTCTTCGGCGAGCAGTACTACCTCACCTCCCTAATGGAGTTCTGCCCGCGCACAGTGACCATCGCTTTTGAGACGGAATACCAAGGCACTGAGAAAGTGCAGTTCCCGTTCATCGAAGACGAAGAGAGCATGGGTACTGGTGTGAAAGTATCTTCTGATGTTGAGTGGGACGACTAAAAATCCATCACTTTTGTAGATCTATCTCTCCATACTTTGAAGAGCGGCAGAACGATCTATCAGACGAGCAAGACTCGAGCGCAGATCCCCTTGAAGCCGTTGACCCTCATGGTACAGCAGCATGACATCGAGGCGCTCTTCCAGCGCCTTCTGCGCGATGTGATCCGGTGAGATGGTGTAGCGACCCAAAGTGCGTTCTGTGGGCCACGTCTCGTCGGTGAATACCAAGTAAATCAGCTCTGAGCACACCAACTCCCGCTCGGTCTCAACGTCAAAGTTGAAATCGTAAGGTTTGCCATACTGCTCGAGGGCTTTGATCAGCATGGCGCCTGGATTCACCAAGCTCGGAAAGCGTAGCACTAAGAAATCATCGATATCCATGAAGTGTTCAAGGGTATTTAACGTCACACCCGGCTCGCGCAAGGCCTCGAGCACGAGCTTTCCATCCTTGAAAAGTGGCAAGAGTTTTTGCACCAGCGGATGCTCACGCACAGAAATGGTTTTTCCGTTGAAAGCAACAGTCCAATCACCCCACTGCTCGATAGGGCCCAACCAAATGGCCACATGCCCATAGAAACCGGGGATGAATCGATCAGTCAGACGGAAGGGTGTCTTTTCTAACAGCACGTCCAGGGGACGAAGCTCGTTTTTGAGATTCGTCATCGCCAGAGGATCACGTGCCATCGGGAGTAGTTTGCCTGAGCGCGTTTGCACGCGGCCCGCGGTATTACCAAAGATCTGGCTCAAGCGACCGATCAAACGATTGAGTCTTTCCGAGCGACGAGTTCGCGATAGAACTTTTGCCAACTGACCCAACTCTCGGATGAAAGCTTCGCGCTCCGGTGAGCGCAATTTTTGAGCTGAGTAGGAATGAACGGCGTACTGCTCGAAGGGCAAAAGCAGCGGGTCGTGGGTGCGATCAGGCGAGATCCGCTCAATTTGCGCGAGGACTTCGAGAGCGATCCTAACCCCTGACCACTCTTGACCTTGTATCATGGGGCCGTAGAGTTTTTCTAAGAGTGAGCCTTCCGGGGAATCAAACTCCATGACTTTTAGGAGACGCGGCGTCTGGGCGAGCGCACGCGTGAGACGCAGGAGCTGATCAAATAGCATCAACTCAAAACTCGCGTGAGTGAGAATTTGGGCTTCGAAATTTTTGCCCTGAGCATCCGGTGCCCAAGTGAGCTTGAGATAATTCTCGCGAGAAAAGCCACGCCAACGACGGGCCTCTTGAAGAGCGAATTCCCCCCCCACTTGAATTTCTACCGGACGATTCTTCAGCACATCAACGGTCTGAGTTTCCGCGCGCCAAGCTTCCAGGTCACGCATGATGGATTTGAGTTCCGTGAGTTCAATGGCGGTGAGTGGCCGTTGGCATTCTTCAGTTAGACCTGTAGGCGGACAGCTGCGGCTTTCAGCGAACGTGATGAGTGCTTCTTGGCGAGCGAGGCCCCGGTTGAAGGCGACAAGAGTGTCTTGAGCGCTGGCGGTAAAAGCGAGGATTAAGGCGATGAGGAACATGGATTAATCAGATCAAGAGGCTGGGGTGACGTCAAGGCTACTCGGTCTGTCTTTTTCCTTCTTTCCACTCAACCTCACTCACACTTCCCTCACGATCCCAATCGCGCCAAAGACCATGACGGGCGTCATTGAGATATTTACCTTCCGCGCGTCGAGCTCCGTTCCCGTAGAAGAATATCCAGGAGCCATTCTTGATGCCTTCTTGATAGACGCCTTCACCAAGTAAACGACCATTATCATAATAGTGCTGCCACTTGCCGATGCGCTTGCCCTTGAACATCTCACCCTCGGCTGCGACTGTGCCGTCTTCAAATGTGATCTGAGTCTTCCCGTCTTTCACAGAAGTCTTTTCATAAAACACATCTTGCGGTGGCAGCTGCCAATGAAAACCAGGGATGCGTTCTTCTTTCTGCATCTTACGAACTGTCTTCATAATGAATTTCTGCGCGGCCTCGCGCTCCAACACCGGCACATCTTTCAAGTAGGACACTTCATCCCGCAGTTTCGCGAAAACACGCGGACACAATTGCGCGTACTGCTGTAGTTCGTCTTGATTCGCCACCGGCAAGGCTTTGGCGAGCACCGAGATCATGGATTCATTAGAGCGAATCACGTCGTCGACTTGATCACTGGAGAGATCTAAGAAATCGTTGAAGCCTTTGAGATTTTTTGTCACCCAACGCATGAAGATGGGATCTTCTAAGATCCCATTCATCAAAATCATCTGACGATGATGAGCTGCAGATGACTCCAAAGATTCGACAAAATCCTTGAGCCCCTCCCACTGACGTTTTTTAATACGTTCAAGCATTCCCATAGAGAAGAAAAGTATAAATCAGCTTGCATGGATTTGCGTTAAGGTGCGCTTAACGGCAATTTTTCCAGGACTTGCAGCAGGACTGGACGTAGTTTTTGCTCCCACTCGAGGGTATTGAAGCCCCAAGAAGTGGACAGTCTTAGGCCGTTTTTCGCTCGAGGCCCAAGACCCAACCCTTCTAGCACATGGCTCGGCTTCGCGGCCCCTGAACTGCAGGCCGCACCGGCACTGACTTCAAGACCAGCGAGGTCAAACAGCGGAAGCGACATATCTGACGGGAGTTTGTTGATTACAAAAAGAATCGTGTTGAGGTTGAGCTCCTGAGCACCACGAGCGATGCGCTCACCTTTGCCCTTGAGGTGTTGATCCATAAACTCACGCATGAGCGTGATGCCCTTGAGTTGCTCAGCAGGTTTCCATTGCGCTTGCATTTCTTCCAGGGCGAGTTGAAGTGCGAGGGCGCCCATGACATTTTCTGTTCCTGCGCGTGCGCCTTTTTGCTGACCACCACCGAGAATCAGCGGCTGGCCGACGAAATCCAAACTGATGAAACTATGGCCATGGCCCTTGAGGCCGCCGGCCTTGTGTGAGGAGAAAGAATAGATATCGAGCTGAGGGTTGAGCTGCCAGCAATTGGCGACTTTCCCTGGTGCTTGGGCCGCATCCACGTGAATGATGGCTTTCGTTTTTTCTTTGAGTGCCACAGCAAGAGCCAGTGGCCACACCACACCTGTTTCGTTGTGAACCCAAGTGAAATTAATAAGTGTCGATCCATCCACCGACTTCTGGGCATACTGAATCGCCTCGACACTCTCCTCGATCTGGAGCTGACCTTCACGATCTAAAATGAGCTCTACGGTGGCGTGGCCCATACTACTCAGACGTGCCGCCTGGGCCCGCACGCAGGAATGATCTAAGGGTGAGTACACGAACAGAGGACGAGTGCCGCGAGCGGCCTCGGAGAGCCACAGCCCGGCCACGGTAGTGTTCACGGCTTCGGTCGCGCCGGAGTGATACACCAGAGAGTGCGTCTTAGGGGTGAGCTGGAATGTCTTGTAGAGAGAGCTGCGGGCCTCATCGAGAGCGTGGGCAGCGCGCTTACCGACTTGATGTTGCGACGAGGGGTTGCCCCAAAGCAAATCGCCCTTGGCGAGCCAGCGAATTACCGCTGGTGCCAAGGGCGACGTAGCATTGTGATCGAGATAGATCCGGTCCAATTACTGGTTCGCTTCCCCTGCG
>JAUKPQ010107652.1:2018-15818 GCA_032273045.1 Chloridella minuta | reverse complement strand
ATAACCCTGCAATCACAAGCTTTAGCCATGTATCGGATTCTGTTTGCAATATTATCCACATCACTGCTACCGAAGTGGTCAAACATATACAGCCTGTCTGTGCCAAGAGTTACATCGAAAGCTGCCCTCTTCTCTTCCATTGTAGCATCACAGTCTGGCAAATGCAAGGGCTTGTTTGCAGCCAAGGACATGATTGATGTACCTGTCTTACGTACACTCTCCTCCAAGAACATCAAGCCAATATTATCCTGGGTTTTGCAGAGAATGTGCCATATGAGTTCACGCAAGAACTGACTCTTGCCTAAGCCTGAGCCAGCAGTGACAGTTACAAGCTCTCCCTTGCGTATACCATAGGTTAGCTTATTCAGTCCCTCAAAGGGATAGGACACCTCTGCCTTCTCCAAAGGCTTGGACACCTGTTCCCACAGCGTGGAGCCAGCAACAATACCATCAGGGATGTGCTTCTCAGCAGCCCACCATCGGTCAATGAACTCCTTCTCTTTACCAGCGAGGAGCCAATCGCACCCATCCTTCAAGCCATCAACGCCCTTCATAACCTTAACCTTGGAGCCAAGGACAGAGCACAACTGAGCTGCCCCTTGTTGTCCCTGCTCGTCATTGTCAAAGCAAACAACAATGTTCTCAAAACTATTGAGCCATTCGTAATGCTCCTTGGCATCCTTGGCAGCACCTCCTGCACCATTACGCACAGAGACAACAGGCCACTTAGAGCCAAGCATTTGGAACACAGCAAGGGCATCATACTCACCCTCGACAATGGTTAAATACTTTCCACCCTTTGTGAACAATTGCTGTCCAAATAAACAGGTGGCTTTCCAGTCTCCCTCAATGGCAAACTTCTTCTCCTTGATGCTACGCTTCTTTGTAGCAAACAGCTTCCCATCGTTGTCATAGTAGGGAAACCACACGTGGGTGTCATCAGACACGATGCCATACTTCTCAACTGTTGTCCTGCTTATGCGTCTGCTTCCAATGGCTGGTGTAGCCAAGGTTTGGAAGGCTGTTCTAAGGGCAGCTATAGCCCCTTCCACAGGCTTTGCTGTGGCTGTCGTTGTCTGCATATATCCTTCTTCTTTTGTTGACTTTGTGTGCGTATTACAAACAAAGCAATAGGTTGAACCATCATCGTTTACAGACATGCCATCACTACTGTCACATGATGTGCATGGCTGATGTGTTTTAACAAATGCCATCAATACTTCCAATCATTCCATAATTGTTTCTGCTTTTCATCTAGTTCTTCTTGAGACAAAGGCAATGTGTTTTTCTTTGTTAAGAGAGCTTTATGAAAACATTCCATGAATTTAACATAACCAACAATAGAGGCAATCTCAACACAATCAGCAATTGTGAAAGCCATAAACCTCTCTAGCTTTTCGTCACTGTTCATCATCTTCAATCTCCTCGTCATCAGAAGCATGTTGTAAGTCTTGTCTCTCTACAACATCAACATCATCTTTGACATAGGAGAAACAATCATTACACATATCTAAAAAGTCACCTGTCTGAGCACTCTTACGAGTAGCTTCAAAGTCAGACAAACTAGCATTACAACAATAACATCTCATATGTATTCCTTATATTATTAATCAGAAGCTTTCTTATATGTCTTTATTGTACAAGACATACAAGAAGCTGTCAAGGGCTTACAAGGTAACTGGCTAGTTACCATGAAGAACTGTAGTAAAAATCATACTTAGGCAAATCATCTATTGACAAGACGTTCTCAATGATTGCTTTGGTTTGAATGAGGTCATCGAAATAACCTTCATCATAGGTATAGCTACCAAAGAAGAAGCCATTGGCTGTTGGTAACAACTCATTTGCCTTGTCTCTATTACGCAACACTTCGTTGACTTGCTCAAGAAGTTTCTCAAGCTCTTCTGTAGTTACAAGGTATTCACCACAATTGTCTACACCTTTCTGTACGTTATCAACAAACCACTTGTGGATTTGATTAGCCTTGCGCCAGTAGCCAGCCTCATATGAAATCTCTTTGACTGGCATACCATTAACCTTCAGGTCATCAAGGTAGAACTTCAAAGCCTTACCGCTATCATCGAAGTCATAGATGTAACGCTTTGCTGTCAAATACATATCTAGTCCCATTACTTTCTCCTTTGTTTAAAGAATCTAATTATACACAAACCAACAATAAACCCAACCAAGTACACCAAGAAGATGCCTATGCCATCAACATGGTTCCGCATTTCCTGCCTCCACGTATGGAATACCATTAACAATATTCATCCTTGCAAACTGTGACTTATGCACAGGCTTACCAAGCATTGTCACAAACGAAGAGAACACATATGGATTGTACAACACAGGAGTCCATTCGACAAGCTCCTTAGTCCAATCATAAGGGGCTGTTAAGAAACCAACAACCCCTGCATGTACGTTCTTACGTTTCTCACGCACCACACGCTGTCTTCCAGCCTCTGAAACCTTGAAGGTAGGGCTATATATAGCCAATGACGTTCTATGCCCTATAACCCTGCCCTTCTGTGCTCCTTCTAAAGCCTTCACAGAGAAGATGCGCTTGTGCAAATTGAAATATACAAACACTTTCATACTGTCTCCTCAAAATCTAAGTCAACACTCAAGAAATACAAACCCCTGCCATCTTTTAATTTAACATAACAAAAGGCGTGTTCATCAGGGTCAGCCATGTCGTTACCTATAACAGCACCAACAAGTTCTTCTGCATTAATATATACAACACCAACTTGAGTGTCATACTTTTTAAATGTGTTAGATGCAGGAATAGATAAGCCTTCTTCTGCTAAATCATCTCTCATTCGTACCTTCATACTTTCCCCCACTGGTTAGCCATAGCATCAGCGATGCCTTGGAATGTTTCACTACGTATCTTCCACCTATCTGCACTTGGAGGCAAATAGTGCAAACGCATACGCTCGTTCCTTGGTAGAGCCATTGTCTCCTCTTTTAGGTCTGTCGTAGGGACAAGCTTAGGCAAGCCCTTGAGCCACAAACATGTGGCTTTTGTTTCCTTGTGTCCAAACATCCAAGGCTGAATGATTTGGTCAGGCTTGCGTATCTTACTACTGATAACACTAATCGGATTCTCAATAGCAATCATAGGAATAGGGGCATCCATCAAGGCTTTGACAAAATCCAAAGCCCTCTGCTGCCTACCATCCGCTATCTTTTCCTTGAACCAAGCAGCCCCACTAACAGCTAAGTCAGTGCATGGAGGATGTGCAACCATCAAATCCCATCCCTCATTGATGATGTCAAACACATCCCCTGTATAGTGAAATCCAGGATTTTCTGTTGGTAAAAGGTCACAAGACACAGCAACGTGTCCCATCTTCTCAAACGCAGATCGAACTTTGCCTGAGAACTCACAAGCAATAAGTACCCTCATTCTAATCCTCCTCCACGTAGGCAAAATTACCTGTTTGCATAGTATAAAACCTAGCTTCTGCTTCGGCTTCTTTCCTTGTTTTAAATACACCTAAAAAAGTGTCATTGTGATTATAAACTTTAAACATTATTCCACCTTCTGTTTTATGTAATCGGATATGTCTTGACGTAGCTCCTCTGCTGGGTAATCCCCATTGATTACCTCAAGCAACAGCTCAGTTAGGTCATGAACCTTCAAGGTATCAGAACCCATCCATGCGTACAACTGGTCTACTGTTATCATGCTGCTTTCCTCATCAAAAGCTCTAAGAAATTCTCCCCAATGTAGGGAAGCTTCACCCAAAATTCTCCCTCTTTGTAGCCAGCAATGTCGTGGGCATAGATGCTACCCATCTCTGTATAAAAACCATACACAGTTGCCATACGTATGCTGCCTTTCTTGTTGTCTTCAAGCACAGCCTCCCATCCATTACGCAGGACAACACGTGTCCCCTTCTTAAGCTTGTTTGTCTCTGCAAATTTACTCATTTGGTAACTCCTTAGTAACTACACAAACCAAACCCATCTGTTGCCATTTAACAACAAGGGCATTAGCTTCTTCTTCTGTGTCCTTATATCCAATAAAGTCACAGCACCCCTTAGTTCCTACAATCTTATACATTTACAAGCTCCTTGATTTGAAAAACCTTAGCCATCTTACGTGAATGTGACACGTAAGCAACAACCTTCACACCCTTGTTCCAACAGGCTGTGCATGTATCACACTTGCCTGCCTGCAAACTGCTAGGGCATACGTGTACACCCCTTCTATGCTCGTGTGTCTTGATAACCATAGAGGTAGTCTTGCCTGCTATCTGCTCTTCTACATTGTCTGCGCTCAAGCGTACAACAACATTGGGCAAACAATCAAGAGCCCCTAGCACATTGGAATATTTGTCAAACTTGTGCATACGTGTGGGCAGCCAATGCTTAACATGAGGGGTTTGTCTACAAACATCGTAGATTTTCCATGCTAAGTCAACAGAATAAATATCTCCGCTGTCAAACCACCTGAATTTCTTCTGCTTTGACAAGGCTTTGACCATGCGCTCCACCCAATCCTCAGATTGCCAGTCTTCCTTGTTGTTTTTACGCAACTTTATGGCATCTGGCATGTGATAAAACCCTTGTGTGGCATAACAGCCCTGACAAACCTCAACAAGCTGCCCATCTTTGCCAATTGAGCCTTGACAAGTCTCTAAGGCTTGCAAGCTCCAGCTAAAACAGCCAAGCTTTGATGTACGACTAAGCATATACGTTCTCCAAAATAAGCATTGTCCAAACCAGCACCAACAAAATGGTGCATGTAACTGTGAATTGTCTATCTGTCATTATAGTTCTCCACCGCATAAGTATGCGTCATAAAAGCACATTATCTCTTTATCAGTTAACAAATCACGTATGTCAACTAAGGATGTCTCGTATTTGTACATGGTTTGCACCATCTGCAACAAATACCCTGTGTGTAGCTGTGATAATTTCATTACATTCTCCAACAAGGCAGGATTGCCACATAAGCCCACACTGATGGGCTTATGAAGTTTCCTACGACATACGCTCTACTAGATAGCCCTCTTCCTTAAAAACAACAGCTTCGGTAACAGGAACATTTTCTATCCATCGGTTTAGGTTAGGCATAAATACACGATACATAATAGTCTCCAAACTGGCAGGATTGCCACATATAAGCCCACATTGTAGACCTATATGTAACTTCCTATCAGATAGCAATTGCTTGCTTCTGTACTGACAAACGCTTTTTGTCACGATGTACACGCACAACAGCACTCGGTGAAACTTTGACAACAGAGCCACTATGCGCCAGCTTAACTGCCACCTTAAAAAATCCTCGGCTGACAATCTGCCCATTGTAGTGCTTACCGCCGACATAAACTGTCAAAAACCTATTGCCGTGGTTGGCAACAAATTGCTTAGCGACAAAAAAAGCCTTGATTGAATCAAACATAAAAACTCCCTTAAAAAGTTACTAACAAGTTACCTGCAAAGCGCAGGGAAAAGCTTTTGTGCTTTTCTATGTGCTCTGAAGTCCATTATAGAGAGTCCGAGGGGTTTGTCAAGTCCCTCGGTTTGTCCCTCATTACACCTTCTCGTTGATTTTGGCCATCGCTTGAAGTATCAATTCGGAGGCCATTTTGTAACCCTTATCATAACAGAGGGCTTGAATTATTTCGAGGTTATTGAGCATTTTATCATCTTCGGAGAATGTAACTTCTTCGATTGTTTCGTCATTCCCTTCGGTTTCTTCTTTTTCGGCCTTCGTCACATTCCCTTCTTCGTCAATTACTTTTGACCCTGATTCTAAGCCCCTTAAATCTTTTACTAGGCTTTGAACTGACTCATAATTGTCGATTATGTTAAACAGTGTTTGACGTGTCTCGGATGCACTGGCATGGTCAACGATTTTCTTGAATTCGCTTTTACGTACTTTTGCTGTATTCGCATTGTAAAGGGCTTTGGCTTGAGTGCCGTACCCTTCGATCATGGCCTCGTACTCTGCTTTGTTTTCGATTGTATAGGCACTAATAACAGTTTTTAACGTGCCTAGTAATGCGCCGTTGACATTGTGTTGTTCAATAGCGAATGAAGCTCCGAGGGCTTCGGGTGTAGGTGTCTCCGAGGTTATCGGCTTTGCTTGCTTTGCTTTGCTCATTTAGATTCTCCCTTGTGGTTACTTGGTAGTTACCGAGACCATTCTCTGTAACTTGATTGAATTCTAGCAGAGAATCGGTGTCACGTGTCAACGTGTCATTAATACCCTACTAGCTTGAAGGGTTACTAGGTAGTTACCTAATAGCTCCCTTACCCCTTATACTATGCAAGGGCTGTGCCATGTACCCGAAAGTATTCATGTCACTAGCTCTTTTGTTTTCAGAATTCCTGGCATTGTAATACTTTAGGTTTAACTTCCTGGAATTGAGAGCTTTAGTAGTACATAGATTATGCACCATCTCTGTGCATTTTAGTCTTCCCTGCCCTGCTTTGGTGCTTCATGTGTGAGCTTTGCACCATAACAGGGCATATTGTGTGACAGTTAACCCATAGGTACTATATTAGGTGTTTACCCTGTAATGCTTTGGTATTAGTTACTGGCTAGTTACCTTGGCTATGTAGTACTTAGGGTTTCAGGTGGGCTTAAGGGCTGCCACATTAGTACTCATACCTCTAAAGTTCTCATACCCACCTAGACAAAGGCTCTTTTGTAGCACAAAAGTACTACCGGGGGAGGGGACAACTTGTGCCAATATATGCGGAACCCTGTAGCATACAAAAAAGGGCTAAAATAGGGGCTAAATGAGAATTATTCGCATTCAGTAAGTTGTTGATTTATAAGGCATAAACAATTAATGACCAAGGAGTCAGTAAAGGAATTAGAAAACGTAGTCTAATCGTACAAGATGTAGCTTTAATGCTACACAAATAGCTTGACATTTAACACAATGTGTGGTATAATAAATACATATAAGCAATTAAGGAAGCTTATTAAATAATAATTAAATAAGTCTAGGCTTAAAAGTAACTATGTAGTTACCTATAAGCTGTACAGATTGACATAGAAGCTGCACAGATTGGCATAGAAGCCGCACAGAAAGACATATGAACACTGATAGCCCTGTTAGAAAAAGAGGACGTCCCAAGAAGACAGATATTGTTGCCAAGACACCGGGCAAGAGGAATGCTGTTGGAAGACCTAAGGGTGAACAGGCAATCATAAACGAATATCGCTCTAGGATGTTAAACAGTCCTCGGAGCCAGAAGGCTGTTGAAGCCATCTATGGAGCTGCTTTAGATGATAATCACAAGAATCAAGCAGCAGCTTGGAAGCTCATCATGGATAGGTTGTTACCTCTCAGTCATTTCGAGAAGGACAAGAATGGTGGCGGTAGGGCTGCTGTATCTATCACTATCACTGGTGTTGGTGGCGAGCAGACAGTCATCTCAGGTGGAGAAGCTGAAGACATTGAATACAGGGAATAAGATGCCAAAGACATACCAAGTTGAGGGAGGCTACCTTCCACCAGATAAGTATACACAAGGCTGGCTTGCTCAGACCTTGGCTGTGCAGAAAAGTAATCCCTCCTTGTATCAGGGAAATCCTGTAAACTCTTGGTGGGGACAACCTAAGTATAAAGAAGTTCCTGCGGAAGATGTAATCTTTGGACGTAGGCCAGACCTGAAGACAGGTAAGATGGAAAGTCTTACTAAGCCCTATGATACAGAGACAATGGGTAATCTGTTAGATGCTTATAGAAATGCTCAGGCACTTGACCCCAAGTTTCCAAAGCTTACAGCAGAGCAGCTTACACGTCTAGCTTTGGAAGAAGGACGTAGTAACTTTGGTTATAACCAATGGGATGTTAATAATAAAAAGCAGCAGCAGATTGTTAAAGACTTAACAGCTATTGGACATGATGAATATTCTGCTGGCTTTGCTGCTGCCATTAAAGATAGGTATGATGCAGCTAAGAGACTTAAGCGTCCCTTTGAAGAAGTGTGGAATGGAGCAGGGCCAAAAGCTAAGGAATATTACCAGCGCATTCAAAAAGGAATGTATAGTATTGAGCATCCAGATAACAAGCAGCTAAGAGAATACATTCGTAACCGCATCACACCAGATAAGATTAGCGAAGCAGATGTCTATGATGGTTTAGACAACCCTTTAATGGCAGATGCCGAGGGAGCAGATTTTTATGGCTGATGTTACCACTAAGAACAAAGGAATGTTTTCAGCATACATTCCAGACTATAGAGTAGTGCAGCAGGACTACGATCCTGATAATGCTTTTGTTAAAATAAGCACTCCTAATACTGTTTTTATGGGCTCTGATGTTGCTAAAGGTAAAGAAAAAGAACGTATATTTCAACATGAGTTTTCCCATCAAATGGAAGGCAAGGCTAGACAGCGATATGCTCCAGCAGGAAAAGCATCAGAAATGGTTGCTGTTTCTGGGTTTCCTTATCCTCCAGCCACTGCTTTCTTTTTACAAGCTTTAACAAAAGGAAGAATGGGAGCAGATGATTCACCTTCCGCTATAAAAGCAGCTGAAACTGATAAGATTTTATTTCAGAAAAACTTTGCATACCCTAAAGTTAAACAACGATTTACTGAACTCTTTGGAGAGTTAGATAAACAAGGAAGACTAGCAAATCCAGAACGCAGTCCTTTTAATGAAATTCTTGCTGACTTAAATGCTTATGAAATGGACAGTCGAATTGATGTAACTAAAGACCCTGTATTACGTGAGCAACTCTTTAACAATGATGAGCGTTTAATTGAAGCATACAGAAGTGTAGCCCCTAATCGGGCTGATCGTCTTGACGCTAAAGACCTTCCTCCTTACACCTCGCAGTATGTTGAGCCAGAACCTTGGTATGCAAACACGTTGCGAAGCCTTGGGTTTTAATGACTAGTCTAGACATTAAGCTTCTTCCTTGGCAACAAGAGGTCTGGAATGATAAGAGTCGCTTCAAGGTTGTAGCTGCTGGACGAAGAACAGGTAAGAGTCGCTTAGCTGCCTATCTATTATTATTCAATGCTCTACAAGCAGAGAAAGGCCATGTGTTCTATGTTGCTCCTACACAGGGACAGGCAAGGGACATTATGTGGCAAACCCTGCTTGAGGTTGGTCATGCTGTTATAGCAGGAAGCCATGTTAATAACTTACAGGTTAAGCTTGTTAATGGAGCCACTATCAGCCTTAAGGGTGCTGACAGACCAGAGACTATGCGAGGAGTTTCGCTCAAGTTTCTGGTGATGGACGAATATGCAGACATGAAGCCAGAAGTGTGGGAACAAATCTTACGCCCTGCTTTGGCTGACCAGAAGGGTCATGCCTTGTTCATTGGAACACCAATGGGCAGGAATCACTTCTATGAGCTGTACCAGTATGGCTTAACAGGAGACGATAGTACATTTAAGAGCTGGCATTTCACCAGCTATAACAACCCCCTGATTGACCCAGAAGAGATTGAGGCTGCTAAGAAGAACATGAGCAGCTTTGCTTTCAGGCAGGAGTTCATGGCCTCCTTTGAAGCACAGGGTGGAGAACTCTTCAAAGAAGAATGGGTTAAGTTTGATGAGGAAGAGCCTGAAGGGGACTACTTCATTGCCATTGACTTGGCTGGCTTTGCAGATGAGAGCAAGGGCAGCAAGAGCAAGAGGCTTGATGACAGTGCCATAGCCATTGTTAAGACCAGCGGTACAGGTTGGTATGTTAAAGATATTGTCTTTGGGCGTTGGACAGTTGAAGAGACAGCAAAGAAGATATTTGCTGCTGTTAAGAAGTATGAGCCAGTATCAATAGGAATTGAGAAGGGTATTGCTAAGCAAGCAGTAATGCCCTATTTGTCAGACATAATGAGAAGAACACAGACGTTCTTTAGAGTGGAAGAGCTAAGTCATGGAAACAAAAAGAAAACAGATAGAATTGTATGGGCATTACAGGGGCGTTTTGAACATGGTCAAATTGTCCTTAACAAGGGAGAATGGAACATACAATTTCTTGACCAACTCTTCCAATTTCCAAATACTCTTGTGCATGATGACTTGATTGATGCGCTTAGTTACATAGAGCAGCTAAGTAAAGAAAGCTATGCAACAGAATACGAAGAAGAACTTTTTGAACCAATGGACGCTATAAGCGGATACTAAGGAAACATATGAGCTTTGATACTGAAGAAACTTACAAGGGAACTAGTCTCGCTGGTTGGGTCATTGAAAAAGCTGACAAATGGCGTGACCATTATACCAGTAACCATCAAGAAAAGTTTGATGAGTATTATCGTTTATGGCGTGGTCAGTGGGATGCTGCTGATAAGACACGTGAGAGTGAGCGTAGCAAGCTTATTAGCCCTGCCTTGCAGCAAGCTGTAGAGAGCAGCGTTGCTGAGGTTGAAGAAGCCACCTTTGGTCGTGGTAAATGGTTTGACATCTATGATGACATGCGTGACCAAGAGCGTGAAGACATCACCTTCTTGCGTAATGCTTTAGATGAAGAGTTTAAATACACCAAGACACGCAAGGCTGTAGCTGAGTGTTTGTTAAACGCTGCCGTGTTTGGCACAGGTATGGCTGAACTTGTCCTTGATGAGGTGCAAGATTTTACACCAGCCACACAGCCAATCCTTGATGGTGCTATGCAAGCTGTAGGCGTAACAATTAAACCACGAGTTGTGGTTAAGGTGCGTCCAATTCTACCACAGAACTTCCTGATTGACCCTGTTGCTTCCTCTATTGAGGAGGCTTTGGGTGTGGCTATTGATGAGTTTGTTCCTAAGCATCAGGTTGAACTCTTAATTGAGAAGGGTGTCTATCGTGACGTTGACATTACATCAGCGGCTCCTGACCAAGACCTTGAGCCTGACCAAGACCTTACGATTTACCAAGATGATAAAGTACGCCTCACCAAGTATTATGGCCTTGTTCCTCGTAAAGAGTTTAATGAAGCAATGGATTTACCAGAGCCAAAAGAGGAAAGCAAGAAGAAAGAAAACACCAAAGCTCATGAAGCTGATGAAGAAAGCGAATACGTAGAAGCCATTGTCATTGTGGCTAATGGTGGTGTGCTCTTAAAGGTTGAAGAAAACCCCTACATGATGCAAGACCGCCCCCTCATTGCCTTCCCTTGGGATGTGGTTCCCGGACGCTTCTGGGGACGTGGTATTTGTGAGAAGGGTTATAATAGCCAAAAGGCTTTGGATGCTGAGCTTCGTGCTCGTATTGATGCCTTGGCACTAACTGTCCATCCAATGATGGCTATGGATGGTACACGTATGCCACGTGGTGCTAAGTTTGAGATACGTCCCGGCAAGACAATCATCACCAATGGTAATCCTGCTGAGATTATGATGCCATTTAAGTTTGGCAACCTCGACAGTGTTAGCTTCACACAGGCAGAAAGTCTTCAGCGCATGGTTCAGATGGCTACAGGAGCCATTGATGCAGCAGGAATTCCTGGAAGTATCAATGGAGAGGCAGCAGCAGGAGCTGTAAGTATGTCTCTGGGAGCCATTATAAAGCGCCATAAGCGCACGTTAATCAACTTCCAAGACTCCTTCCTCATTCCTCTGGTTAGCAAGGCTGCATGGCGCTATATGCAGTATGACCCAGACAATTTCCCTGCACAAGACTACAAGTTTGTAGCTTCCAGCAGCCTTGGTGTCATTGCTCGTGAGTATGAGGTTACACAATTGGTGCAACTCCTGCAAACTTTGGGACAAGATAGCCCAATGTACCCCATGTTGGTGGAAGCTGTCATTGAAAACATGAGTTTGTCTAACCGAGAAGGCATGATTGGTAAGCTTCGTGAGATGAACCAGCCTAACCCACAGGCACAGCAGCTACAGCAGGCTCAGATGGAAGCTCAGATGGCAGGAGCACAGGCTCAGACAGCCCTCTATCAGGCACAAGCTGCTGAAAGTCAGAGCCGAGCTGGTAAACTTCAGGCAGAAACACAGGCAATTCCTACTAAGTTGGAGAATGACCGCATCCGAGCCATCTCTTCTAACCTACAGATAGGTAGCCAAGATGATAAAGAGTTTGAACGCCGAGCAAGGCTTGCAGATTTGGTCTTGAAAGAGCGTGAGATTGCAAGCAAAGAAGCAATTGTAGCTAAACAAATGCAACAATAGCTTGACAAAGTAAAACTTTTGTGGTATAATAGAGACATTAGCATCCACTATAGGAGAAATGCTCATGGATAAAGAGTTACAAGAATATTATGAATCTCTTCTAGACTTGTTTGTACATAAGGGTTGGGACATATATCAGGAAGACCTTAAGCGTAGCTTAGACAATCTCTCTGATATTCGGAACACCTCAGATGCTAACATGTTCTGGTTCAGAAAAGGACAGGTAGAAGTTTTAGAGACACTTCTTGGTTATCGTAATGCTATCGAAGCATCACATGCGGAGCTTACAGATGATAAGAGTCTTTGATTTTCTATGTCCTAATGGTCACTTACAAGAACGATTTACTTCTGTAGAAACAGAAACAATAGATTGTCAGGTTTGTGGCACAAAGGCCTTTCGTCAGTTAAGTACTCCACGAGTTAAACTTGAAGGAGTTACAGGTGATTTCCCCGGGGCTGCAATGAAGTGGGAAAAGAAGCACCTAGAACAACTGGCTAAAGAGCAAAAGCGGAATGCCTCATAAGAGGGAACATTCTAAATTTCTTCCATAATGCTATTAAGCACGGAGACTATATGGCAACATTTATTGATGACAGCGTACAAGACACACAAGAGGACATCTCTCAATTAGAGCAGACTCACGAGGAGCCAGCACAGGCCACCCCTTCAGAGCCAGATGTTCCAGAGCGATACAAAGGTAAAAGTGCAACTGATTTGATTCGTATGCACCAAGAAGCTGAGAAGCTGATGGGGCGACATTCACAAGAGGTTGGAGAACTTCGGCGTATCGTAGATGATTTTGTAAAAGCACAAGTCGTTACCAAAGAAGCCCCACAGGACGAAGAGGTAGATTTCTTCTCTGACCCTCAGAAGGCTGTTGAACAGGCTGTTTCACGACACCCTAAGATTAAAGAAGCAGAAGCTTTTAATGCACAGATG
This sequence comes from Chloridella minuta, assembly GCA_032273045.1. Classification (NCBI taxonomy): domain Eukaryota; class Xanthophyceae; order Mischococcales; family Pleurochloridaceae; genus Chloridella; species Chloridella minuta. Next base: position 2,779 of record JAUKPQ010107652.1, on the reverse strand, counting down.
GCAAAGCAACAGGCTTTGACTGCTTTAAAGAATGCTCACCCTGACTATACGGATATTATTAATGACGATGGTTTCAAGGAGTGGGTTGGCAAGAGCAAGGTGCGAAGCGAACTTCTTTCACGAGCAGACCAGCGGTATGACTTTGACGCAGCAGACGATCTTTTGACTACATGGAAAGAACGTCAGCAAATGTTAAGCAACACTGTTGAGATGCAAAAGGTTGATCGTAAACAACAACTAAAACAGGCATCAACTGGTTCTGTCAAAGGAACTGGTGAGACACAGAGCAAGAAGATTTATCGCCGTGCTGACATTGTAGACCTCATGCGTAAAGACCCTGACCGATATATGTCCTTGCAGCCAGAAATCATGGCAGCATATGCAGAAGGAAGGGTTCGTTAATAACCTTATGAAAGATATTTAAAATGGCAACAAGTACCTTCCCCACACAAACAGGCGCAGTAGGTCTGACCGAAGCTTCTAACTTCCTTCCCGACTTATGGAGCGATGAGATTATCGCTGCCTATAAGAAGAACCTCGTCCTTGCACAGTTTGTGCGTAAGATGAGCTTCAAGGGTAAGAAAGGCGATGCTCTTATTATCCCTAACCCTTCACGTGGTTTGGCTGCTAACACCAAAGGTGAAAACACAGCAGTTCAAATGCAGAACTTGTCACAGAGTTCTATCACTGTGAACTTGAACCAGCATAAAGAAGTGTCTTACTTGATTGAAGACATCGTTGATGTGCAAGCCCTTCCCTCT